>JANZLX010000007.1:352414-362882 GCA_025531955.1 Erythroxylum orinocense | reverse complement strand
TAGGTCTTAGCACCGAACCTCTATAAAAATAGCGTTTGCCTTTCTTCCCTATACTCTTTATTTAATTTGATTAAATTATTTTGTGTGTATTAATTCTGCGATTTTTTGTAGAGCTTATCGAAAAAGATTAAAGATCTATTCAACCCCCCTTCGAAATCGTTTACACTTAGAAATAGAATTATGAATGTTTTGTGTTAATTAAGATTGGAAATTGTTGGATATTAAATGGAATTATGATTGTTTTGTAATTGTTATGATTGGAAATTGTTGGAAATAGAATGAAATGGAAATAGAATTATGATTGTTTTGTAATTGCTCGGATTGGAAATTGTTGGAAATGGAATGAAATGGAAATGGAATTATGATTGTTTTTAATTGTTAGGATTGGAAATTGTTGGAAATGGAATGAAATGAAAATTGAATTATGATTGTTTTGTAATTTTTAGGATTGGAAATTGTTGGAAATGGAATGAAATGGAAAGGGAATTATGATTGTTGTGATTGTTAGGATTGGAAATTGCTGGAAATGGAAATGAAATTATGATTGATTTGTGATTGTTAGGATTGAAAATTGTTGGAAATGGAATTATGATTGTTTTGTAATTGTTAGGATTAGAAATTGTTGGAAATGGAATGGAATGGAAATGAAATTATGATTGTTTTGTGATTGTTAGGATTGGAAATTGTTGGAAATGAAAATGGAATTGAGATTGTTTTGTAATTTTTAGGATTGGAAATTGTTGAAAATGGAATGAAATTAATAACTTCTCCTTTAGTGCATCAAGTGACTCAGGGTCTGCATCTCCTTGGCATGTTAACGCGCTCTCACTCAATTCATCTGTGTCCTGAGCTTCCAAAATCCAATCCTCCTGCATCCATGTATCAATAAAATCTATAGAGACAACAAATTGCTCATCATCTAGAATTTTCATGGTGTTATAAATATTAAACTTAATTAAATCACCATCAAATTCCATAGTTAAAGATCCATCATGAACATCTATTTTAGTTCTAGTTGTTTTCAAAAACGGCCTTTCGAATATAATCGGAGTGGAAGAGGATGTGTCATCTGTGCCCATTTACAAAATATAAAAATCAACTAGAAAAAGAATGTTTCCTACTTGAACCAATATGCCTTCTAACACACCTTTTGGGTAAGCATTTGAGTTATCTGCTAATTGAATTACTACGTTAGTGTCTTTAAGAGGTCCAACATTCAAAGATTTATACACATCATATGGCATAACATTTATGAGCGCATCTAAATCTAACATAGCTCTTTCAATCCGCAAATTACCAATTTGGCACGGGATAGTAACCATACCTAGATCTTGACATTTTGGTGGAAGCTTTTTCTTTTGTAAGATGGCTAAAACAATTTCTCCAAATTGAACTTTATCATCGAATTTCAATATCCTCTTAAACGTACGAAGCTCCTTAAGGAATTTGGCATATAGTGGAATCTATTTAATTACATCAAGTAGAGGAATATTTACTTGGACCTTTCAGAAGGTCTCCAAAATCTCCTTTTCTTGTTCTTCCTTCTTCGTTTTTGCTAATTGACTCGGAAAAGGAGGTGGGAGCACCTTGTTCTATAAAACTTTCTTTGTTTTTTTAGGTGGGTTCGTGATTTCTACCTTGATTTCTCTTTCGTAAATTTTGGAATTGATTCTGGTAATTCCTTACCACTCTGCAATGTGATAGCCTTTGCGCTTTGTCTAGGATTAACCTCCAGTTGCACTGGAAAATTGCCAGACTTTCATGTTTCCAGTCAGTTGACAGCAACTGCAATTTGACTTAACTGATTCTCAAAATTCTTATGTTGATTTTTCAAATTCTAAATACTCACTTCCGTATTCCGCTGAAACGTCAAAGAATTAGTAGTCAAAGTATGCACGATATCTTCCAAAGAAGAATTACCTTCGGCAGTTGATGTCATATATGGGTTTTGATGCGGTATGTATGGTTGTCTATATGGTTGAAAATTGGTGGTTGCTTATTGCCCTTGAGGATTCCCATATCGCAAATTTGGATGATCGTGCCATCCCGGATTATAAGTATTGGAGAATGGGTCATACTCCTTTAATTTGGCCTAACAAATCCACCTACGGCATTCTCCTGCTTTGTATTTTCTTCCTACAAAATCGGACATGAATCAGTAGAATGTCCAAACATTGAGCATATACCACATACCTTAGCTTCTTCTTTTCTTGTGACCGCTAACTGTCGCACCAAAGAAGTGAGGTCATCTAATCTCTTTTCTACCGAGGTCACATTAACTTCATTCACGCTTTTCGACCTATGACCTGTATGGATTCCGAATTGTTGCGTATTGGAGGCCATCGGCGTTTTGTCAACTAAGGCACCACCGGTGGCAGCGTCAATCATGCTCCTATCAGAAAGCAAAAGTCCTTCGTAAAAATATTGAATTAATAATTGTTCAGTTATTTAATGATGCGGATAGCTAGCTTATAATTTTTTAAATCTTTCCCAATATTCATAAAGTGTTTCTCCTGTTTGTTTGAAGAATTTCGCAAATCTCTTTCCGAATATTGGTGGCTCTCGATGCTGGAAAATACTTCTCGAAGAAAAGTCTCTTCATCTCGACCCATGTCTGCACATTCTCTCCAACTAAATAATAAAGCCAATCTTGCGAATCATCTTTAAGGAAAAATGGAAAAGCTCTCAGCTTGATCTGTTCTTCCGTCACATTGGTCGGTTTCATACCCATGCAGACTACATCAAATTCCTTTAAGTGCTTGTATGGATCTTATCCCGGTAAACCCCTGAAAATAGGCAATAAGTGAATCAATCTAGATTTCAATTCAAAAGTATTATTATCACCTAGAATCGGAAAATTGATGCAGTGGGGTTGTTGCTCGTTAGTTGGCGCAGCGAGTTCGCGAAGAGTGCGGTTGGCAATTATTCTGTCCATCTTCTGCGCTTCTTTTTACTATTTAGTCAGTTTCCGTAGTCTTTTCGCTGTCTTCTCGATCTCAGGATTGTACTGTGAATTATCTTATTTGTTTGAATGCGTAACGTACATAAACCGTCAAAACTCCTCGGCAACGGCGCCAAAATTTGGTGATGTTGTCGCCTGTAACTAAGTATAAAAGAAATCACTTCCGTTAAAACAAATTAATGAAGTAGCGGTAAGCAGATATCGATCCAACGAGGAATTTTGCGATTATGAAAATTAAGGATTCAAACAACACAAATAATGAAAAGGGGGATTTTTGTTACTTACTGAAATAAAAATGAAAGTAAATAGGAAAATCGCAATTTGAAATAATAATTAAGTCTAAAAAGTCAATAGAGAAAATACCTTGGCTTCGGTCATCGATGTTACTATGCTATTATGGATCTTTGATAAAAAAATTGTAATTATTAACGAACATTCAATGAGGGAGTTTTCTATTAATTGTATTGACTAGAAACATGTATCCTAGCAACCTTATTAAACAATCAATCTAGATACGATCATAGATTAAATTAAATAATAGCATTAAGAACCAATGACAAGTGATAAACATGTACGACATGAAATCAATCAAGTGGATAATTTTTTAGAATTTTCAAACTCTAACGTAGAGGGGTTAATCCTAATTGCTACTGGTGGTTACCAAAATTGAACGTCAGATTTTGTTAACCTAGCGATTGAACCAATTAATTCCTAGTTGCGCACCTAGAAACTAACAAATCCAATTAAAAAGATTGATCTGAAATTATCCAATGTTCATTAACAATCATGAAAAAGATTAAGAATATCTCACCATAATAACATGGAACATGGATCCCTCAACCAAGACAAGAAAATTAGTTAATCATACTTGAATTGAAATCAAAAGAAATAAATAAAGAAATTGTCTCCATAACTAGTCTTTTAATGAAAATAATAAGAATCCCTAATTGAAATCTGTAGAAATTGAAAACAAGAAATCCAGAAAATTGCAATAACTAAAAACCCCCTAAGCCTACAATTTAACTTCTTGGAAAGTCCAGAAGAAATAAGCCATGAATCTAATTAAATCGATTTGCGACAGCCAAGGAAAGAATGCGATGATGCTGCTGGACAACTTCAGAAACGTAAACAGAGAAGAACCAAGGGTGCGGCAGTCTCCTCCAGCAGCCAAGAAAATACGATGGTCTATGTAGTAATGGAAATCAAGAAGAAAATCCAAGTGCAGCAGCCAAGGAAAAAGAGAACAACGAAGTCACTACTTGGAAAAATTCAGAAATCATGAACCATGGGCGAAAAGGAGAGATGTCAGCAGCTTCGTGATAAAACAGAACATATCCCCTCTGCTTATCTAACCCTAACCCCTTTGTATACGGCAATCACCATTAATTTCCTTCTTGAATTACATCTCTTCATAATCTTGATTGGATTTTTGTCCCAATTAGATAATCTTCTAATTTAGGTGGGAAAATTCTTGAAAAGGACTCCAGAAATCTTGGGCGATTGTGTTCTAATTGGAAACAAAATCTAGAAAATTTACAGATTTGGGATTCTGTCCTTAGGCGTGCCCACACCTAATCTTTGAATTTCGACTAGACTGGAATTTTTGAACTTCTTGCCATATTTTTCCTCTTTTTGATCCATTTTCATCTTTTTGGCAGTAAAAACCATCTGTGAACATTTAACAAGTAATTCCATCAATATTTAAACACTAATTTCGCAAATCAATCAAAATTAATACCAAAACATATGCAATTTAAGTGACTTATCAGGGGGACATTAGAATATGTCACTCATAACGCCCCAAACCTGTTCATTAGGGATGCCTCATTCATCTTTGTTCACAAATTTATGGTGGGATCCATTTTTAGTAGGGTGGAGAGTAGTAAGGTATCAAATAAGGAACTATATGCTCTTTAGTGTGCTTCTAACAACACGCCCTATTATACCTCCTTCCACCTGTTGAAAGGATTTGTGCAAATGGCACAACCTTCAAGTGCCAAATTAGGATTGGGATACATATTGACAGCACTAGCTCGATCAGTTGGTATCGACCTCACAATGATGAAATGTATTCTGACAAAAGTTTTCAACCAAAGGTACTTACATGTTTGTGGCCTGATGAGCTTCGCAGGATGTAGTCTGCGGCCCTATAATGCAAGAGTAGCTGTTAAAAATCGAGGAAAAAGTGAGTCATCCTCTAGCGAAGAAGAAGAATAAAGCATCAATTCACAATAACAAGAAGCACCATCTACACTTCCTATGGATGGCACTAATACAGTTTTGGAGATGCTCAACCATTGGGAAGTTGCTCCTGCCGTCAATAGCAATAGGTTAACTGCAATTGAAAGAACAATGGCAGATATCCAAAAGCAATAGCGGTATCAATTAAGGAAGTTGAAGAACTTCTTCGCTACATCAAATGTAGAGGTGCCATCACCTACACCTTCACAACCAGGTTCTCCTGTTCCTTAAACGTAGATTTCAATTTTCTGTTAATACACTTGTACAATGGTTGGTGTTTGCGATGTTTCTATTTTATTGCTTTTTTCTAGGTTATGTGTTTATCCAAATCAACTTTAAATACCACAAGTGTTGCAAGAAACAAAGAATTACTAACTTAATGATTGCTAATGCATTTTAATCATCTGTAGAGTTAATTCAAGTTCCCTGTAGTCCATTATTCCTTTTATTAAATTATTTTCCAAGCTTTATATTGACTTATTTGATCTTCTGTAAAGTTAATTTAAGTTCTCTAAGAACTCAACTCTTTAAGCTCCTATCCTTACTAATGTTGCCAATCTAAGCCTTAAAGAACCTCCTTTCATCTATTTAGGTATTCTTATCACTACAACTAAGGTCACATATAGAGAATGCTAATTCTTAATTGGAAAAATCAAGAATAGAGTTGAGCATTGGTCTAATAAAACCATATCATATGCAAGAAGGGTTTAGATGGAGTCCTCAATTCTTTCCATCCTATATATATATTGGACTACTCATACTGTACTCTTTAAGATTTATAAGGAGTTTGAAAAGATTAAGGAATTTCATATGGTCTAAAAAAGCATATGAAAGGAACTATCCTAAGGTCAGCTAGAAAACTATGTGCCTACCTAAAAATAAAGGAGGATTAGTGCTACAATCAATCACAGTGGTAAGTGCTAAAAGAGTTTGGAGACTTCTTCAAGAAAAAAGACCCCTCTAGTTAAAGTGGGTATATGAGCATTACATTAGAAATAGAAATTTATAGATTTCTAAATGTAAACAGGTTTGCTCAAGGACCATGCATAAAATCCTTAAACAAAGATAATGGATGCAGGCACTAATTAAATATCATATTGGAAATGGAGAAAATACCTAGATGTGGTTTAACATTTAGGGAAGTTAAGGTCCCCTTCACCTTGAACCTTAATATTAAGCAATCATAAATCTCTATCCTTTGGAAATAAGAGTTAGCACATTAATGCAAAATGATAGTTGGTTATGCACTAACAGAAGTAGTACCTATATGTTGTCTAATTTCCCAAGCTACAACCTTAATCCTAGCTTAAAGGATAAAATTATTTGGATTTTACATCCATCGGGTTCCTTCACAAATGCCTTATATATATATATATATATATATTAGTTAGCCATTATCAATTTAATAAAAAGATTGATGACAAATTTTCTATAAGGAGGAAAGAGAGATGGCATAGCAATATCTTAGAAAAGTTGGAATTGGAAGTTAGTAAAGTAGTTGATGCGGGAGAAATAGGGATAACCCCTATTAGTTTGATTAACAAGTTGCTTGTTGCTAAAAGAATATGGAGATTATTGGAAAACAAAAACAACTTGTGGATTAGATGGATACATATGTATTTAATAAAGGATAAAAGAATATGATAAATACAATTAGGGCTAATATTCCCTTGGTTCATTACTCAACTTATGAAGCTAAAAGACCATCTTGAAGTAAATCACGCATTAGTATAGACTTTACGTTCAACATACAAAATGCACAAGAAGGGGGAAGGGTTGAATTGTGTCTTTTTCGTGAATACAATCCCCTTTTTTGAATTTCTTTGAAAACTTGCTTTTTCAAAACTATTGAGTAAAAATCATAATGTATTGCAATTAACTTCTGAGTACTTATATAAAACAATAGAAATTAAAAGTCAAGAGTTAGAGAGTAGAAGTTGACGCAGTAATTTTATCCTGGTTCACCTTAATCCGTGGGTTACGTCTAGTCCTCACAATCCTTTCTAAGTTTTCACTATTCTTCTTAAAAATACAAGTATTCTTTACACAGAGCCTCTTCAGGTCTCTTACAGCAAGTATTATTTTTCTCACTTAGCCTCTTTAGGCTCTCAGCTTTTCTTCTCTCTTACAGAAAGATATTGCTAGCTTTGTTACAGAAAATAATAGCTCTAGAGTTTAGCACAATGATTACAGTGTTTCTCAAAATCATTAACTTTTTAAAATCTCCAACTTTTTCATTCTTCGACTCTAACTCGTATTTATAGCCTTCGTCTTCAACTACTTCTTGATAACTGCTTCTTTCTTCTTGTTTCTTGATCTTTGAATAAATAGTTATTCAGTTGAGTTCTGTAACTAACTCAAACTGATTAACCATCCAACGTAGTATCGGGTCTTCATCTTCGTATCGCTTTCGTCTTAGTTTTGCTTCTGCTTCTTCTTACTTTCTTTCATCTCACTTTTGCTTCTGCTTCGTCTTAATTTCTGCTTCCGCTTCGTTTTGTCTTAGTTTGTTTCGTCTTAGTTTTGCTTCTGCTTCTTCTTCTTACTTTCTTTCATCTCACTTTTGCTTCTGCTTCGTCTTAGTTTCTTTTGCTTCGTCTTAGTTTCTGCTTCCGCTTCGTCTTACTTTTTGTTTCCACTTCATCTTAGTTTCTGTTTTTGCTTCATCTTACTTTCTACTTCTGCTTCGTCTTGCTTTTGTTTCAGCTTCGTCTCACTTTCTTTCGTCTAACTTTCTAATATTATTATTATTTGATTTTCATCAAAATTATTAATCTTGAAGTTATTTTGACTGAACAATCTCCCATTTTTTGATGATAACAAACAATCATAGTTTTAGAAAGATAGTCGAGTATTATTTATTGTAAGAAGATATATAATTAAAAAAATGTGTAAACTTTACTATCTTCTATACACTTCTCTTGCTTTCTTCTTCTTTTCTCTTTCTTCTTTTCTCCCCCTATCTTTCTTATTTCTCCTCTCTCTCCCTATTTGTTATTGATCAAAAATCATGACCGAAGATGCTTCATAATTTCAGAGAACATTTCCTTCATTTCAGTGTCGAGTAACTTGAGGTCTTGTCGTATATGAGCTACCTCCTTATATAAGTCACCCAGTGAAACATGTAGATCATCAACCTTGTCATGAATTTCTCCAATTTCTTCGACTAAGGCTTCATCATTCTTCTGATGTTCTTCTTCAAAACCAATAGTAGTACTATATGCTTCTGAAGGTAAAACATCTGGTTCAATGATTGTAAACACAGGAGGTTTGAAAGATAAGTTTGGTTCAGGGAGATCAAGGTCATCAGGTCTAGGTAGTCTTGGAACTTGTTTTCCAAATAGGTGTAGTGCATCTCTGATTAAAGATATAGAGCTCAAGGGTCTAATGTGCATAATTAGGTGCACAAGAGTCTCTCTATTGTAACTAATATCTCCAACTTTGATAGTTTTGTACTGCCCTTGTGTTATTCTCCCAACTACCTGAGAAGTTTCCTCAATGGTGACGTGACCACAATGACTTCCTGATGCCTTTGAGATATAGTGGGAGACATAAATTCCTCTGTGATGAGCTGCATAACACCCCTCATCTATGTTTCTTACTTCAGATTCAATCTGATCTTTTGTTAGATCACTCGTCATCCCTTCAGGATACATTTTCTTCTTCCCCTTTTCTTCATTGCGAACAATGTAAGATCTTAGCTAAATGTCAAGGACAATCTTTATCACTGTTCTTTTTGTAAGTGGGAAAATAGTGTACTTCTACTTAGTCATCTATGTTGGGTATCTAATCTTTTATCTCGCAGAAAGTTATACAACCTTTTCTCTCCATCATTCAACAGATGTATTGTACGACTATTTACCAAGATTGATTCAAATTATATCGTGACTAACCTTTTTAGGGGTTCTCTTATGATTATAAAGTTGCTACTCCTGACAGGTTCAACTTCTTCAATGATCTTCATTTTCAAATCCTCTTTTCTCATTGGTTGAGAAGGATTAACTTCTCTAGACTGTGTTCAATTGATCTTTTCTTTTGTTGAACAACAGTTAGAGTGCTCTTTTCCTAATTGATTTTTTGCTTCTTATTTTCTTCAATTAGCCTGGGAGGTTATTATTGATGTTGAGATTGAGGTTTCTTTTTCTCAAATTCTAACTTCCTTTTTATTTCCGTCTCTTTAGCCAATTTTGCTGAATCTTCCTTTCAAATTGAGACTAAAGATCTGGCTGCCTGCGGTGCTTTCTTCTCCTCTTGTTGACACAGGGTTCATAGTCTAGGAGACCTTTTTTCTTGCTTGGGTTTCTCTTAAAGGAGTGTTTCCCCTTTCTCTTCAAGGTCACTTGTGTCTCTGTCTGTTGCACCTGGCTTTCTTCTTTTTGAGAAATCGCCTTAACTTTCATTTCATTATCTGACGATTTCTTCAGTTCTTTTGAAGACAATCTTCTAGTGGATTGAGATTTTGATTTTCTTATGGGAGTTACTTTTTCACTCAAGTTTTGCTTAATAGCACACTCCCCCTCAATCCTTGCTATCGTCTTCAAATCTGTATCTTTTTTTTCCTGATTCTTCAAACCCATTCTACTAATAGTTGTAGAATTGATGACGCTTTTGATGTTTATCTTCATCCTGTTTCCTCTCTCAAGAAGAATTCCAGAATCTCTGAAGATTCTTGTCTGTATCATACCATACGGTAGGGCAGTTGAGTCTTTCTTCGACTTTACCATATAATTGAGGATTAGATATGGAAGATCTATGGGTTGGCGATTGAGTAGATGAAATAGGCATTGCTCTTCTAACATCGTTACTAGATTCCTCGATCTTGTTCTTAGTATAACACAACGGAAGAGTAGTGAGTGTAGAACCCTAGCCTTCGGTACAAGACTCGAGGCCTTCTTCTCCTTTGGGTCACTACATCCATATAGTTGTCGATTGATCTAAAACTTCTCCATATTGGCTTGAGTCATCCATCTAGCTTTATGAGCAAGCTTTACTCCAACACATGGACACTCAGTAGCCTTCTCAATTGAATTTAGTGTTATTATGACCGAAAAGCTATCTACCACTGATACTAGAGTATCTTTTACTACCTCCACATTCTTCCAGAAATCATATACTTCATTTATGTTAACTATCTCATGAACTTGAAAGAAGTTCTTATAAGTGTAAGTCGACTTGTACACTGTGTAAATCGACTTATGCCTCTACGATACTGATAAGTCGACTTGTATATGTGATAACTCGACTTATGCTTGTTGTACAGTATTG
>JANZLX010000007.1:335420-352314 GCA_025531955.1 Erythroxylum orinocense | reverse complement strand
GCAAACCCTAATCCACTCTTATCATTAGGATGTCTGTATCTTCCTAGCATGTCATTCATCTTTCTCGTACTCTCAGTGAATGTTGATAGATCAGTTGAAAGAATATTGATCCTTTGTTTCAATTGATTGATCTCCTCAGATCTATCTATAGCTACCTTTTTCTTCATCTCGTCTACTTGTTTCTTCAGGCAGACGTTTTCCTTCTTTAACACTTCCTTGTTCTTCAAGTTTTCTACGAACTTTTTCTTTAACAACTTATACTACTTAAGAATTGCATGAGAATCTTCTAATAATTCTTAATATGCATCTTGTAATTCACTAAATTTTGAGGTTACCTCCTCGTCACTTTCTCTTTCGGCTATGAGGCAAATGTTAGCCTGTACTGATGCCTCTGAGTCAGTATCATATTCGGATGAATCCAAATCTTCTCATGTTGCCATCATGCTCCTCTTTTTTTATCTATTCTTCTTTGGTTTTCTTTTCAGCAATGGACATTCAAACTTATAGTGTCCATGTTTATTGCATTCATAGCAAATGACAGATGTCTTCTCCTTCTTGCCCTCATCTTTGCTATTCTTCTTGAAAGAGAACTCTTTGTTTCCTTTAGCTTTCTTCTTCCACATACGTCTGCTCTTCCTTGAGATAAAGGATAATTCATCATCTTCTTCGCTCGAATCTTGTTCAGATTCACTGGATTCGTCATTCTTGAATTCATTAATCTTTAATGCTTTTGACGATGAACTTCTCTTCCTTTGAATCTTGTGATTCTTTTGTCCAGCCTTCAATGCTATAGATTTATCTCGTCTGAGTTTATCTTCTACATCGAGTTCTACTTTATGTATCTTTAAAGATCCAAGCCATTCATCAAGTTTTAACACGCTCAAGTCCTTAGCTTCTTGTACCGCGGTGAATTTTGGTCTCTATCTTTTTAGTAGGCTTCTAAGAATCTTTCGAACATGATCTTGATTTTCATAAACTCTCCCAAGAGCTTTAAGTCCATTGACGATAGTTTGAAATCATCCAAACATCTGATCGATAGACTCTTCTTCCTTCATTTTGAACAGCTCATGCTGGTGTACAAGAATGCTTATCTTAGATTCCTTTACTTGGTTGGTGTCTTCATGTGCGATGGATAGAGTATCCTACATCTCCTTCGAAGTGTCGTATCCGTGAACTTTATCATACTAACTTCTGCTTAGGGCACAAATTAGAAAAAACTTGGCCTTTAAATTCAGCTGGAATCTTGCTTTTTGATCTACTGACCATCTGATTCGTGGAACAACATTTCCTTCATTATCTAACTGTGTATACGGTCCATTCTCTATAATCTCCCAAAGATCAATATGAGCAGATGCAATGAAGAGCCGCATCCTGTCTTTCTCATAATGGTAATCTTCACCATTGAATGCAGGAGGTCTAGTGATGGAGGCACTTTCAGCTATATAAACGTGTGATTCTGCCATGGATCTTTATCCACACATTGTAACGATGGTTCTTGGACACCGTGCTCTGATACCAATTGAAGTAAATCACGCATTAATATAGACTTTACGTTCAATATGCAAAATGCACAAGGGGAGAGAGGGGTTGAATTTTGTATTCTTTTTCGTAAATACAATCCCCTTTTTAAATTTCTTTGAAAACTTGCTTTTCAAAACTATTAAGTCTAAATCACAATGTATTGAAATTAACTTCTGAGTACTTATATAAAAAATAAAAATTAAAAGTCGAGAGTTAGAGAGCAGAAGTTGACACAACAATTTTATCCTAGTTCACCCCAAACCGTCGGCTACGTCCAGTCCTCACAATCTTTTCTGAGATTTCACTATTCTTCTAAAAAATACAAGTATTCTTTACACAGAGCCTCTTCAAGTCTCTTAAAACAAGTATTATTTTTCTCACTTAGCCTCTTCAGGCTCCCAACTTTTCTTCTCTTTTACAGAAAGATATTGCAAGCTTTGTTACAGTAAATAATAGCTCTAGAGTTTAGCACAATGAATACAGTGTTTCTCAAAATCACTAACTTTTTAAAATCTCCAACTTTTTTAGTCTTCGACTCTGACTCGTATTTATAGCCTTCATCTTCAACTGCTTCTTGATAACCACTTCTTTCTTATTGTTTCTTGATCTTTGAAGAAACAGTTATTAAGTTGAGTTCTGTAATTAACTCAAACTGATTAACCATCCGACGTAGTATTGGGTCTTTGTCTTCGTATCACTTTCGTCTTAGTTTTGCTTCTGCTTAGTCCTACTGTCTTTCATCTCACTTTTGCCTTCGTCTCACTTTCTTTTGTCTTACTTTTGCTTCCGCTTTGTCTTAGTTTCTGCTTCTGCTTCATCTTACTTTTGTTTCAGCTTCGTTTTACTTTCTTTCGTCTTACTTTCTAATATTATTATTATTTTATTTTCATCAAAATTATTAATTGTGAAGTTATTTTGATTTAACACATCTTTCAGATTCCTTTAAATGTAAGATAGGGAATGGAGAAAAAGCTTTCCTTCACCATGATAACTAGAGTCGAGTGGGACTATTATACCATTCCAATCTCCATATACATTTACAAAACAAATTTCCTTTCAATGCCAAGGTTAAAGAATGGATAAGTAGGAATCAAAGGACTAACTTCCCATATGAACTAGCTTTATCATTACCAGACTACAATCCTAATCTAGAGAACAAGGATAAAATGTTTACTAATAAGTCTTATAGAAAAAGTGATAAGAGACGTGGGAGAAAAGGTGACCTAGTATAGAGTTGTGCGGAACAAGAACTTATTTCCCAAGCTACCTTTCTTAATGCAGTTAACCATCAAGCAAGACTTATCAACTAAGGACAGATTAATTTTTCTCAAATTTTTTAATTTATGTATGTTGTGTAAGGAGGCAAGAGAAATTACTACTCATCTTTTCTTTGATTGTAGTTAACAAAGTGTATATGGGAAAATGTGCAAGATTTATGCCTTATTCATAAAAAATATTTTAGTTATAGGGATATTCTAGGATGGCTGATGTAGGGCAAAACTATCAAAAGGGGAGAAATTGCAATGAAGTCATAAGTTTAGGAGCAAGTATATAGAAGATATGGGAAAAACACAATATTATCTGCTTTAAAGGCCTGGAAAGCTCAAAAGAGAAAATTATTTGAAAAACCATACAACAGGTTAGAAAGCAACTCATACTTAATCAAGAGGCAAGAAACTGTCAACCAAGTATGGTAAGAGTAAAGAATTCTTAATCAAATACCTACTGGTCCAAAAAATAGGTAGAACCTGACTTAGAAACTACTAAAAGGTGAAGCTAAAGTTGTAATGTGGAGCTAATGAAGTGTCAATAGAACTTGATAAAACTTAATGGTTCTGGTGTTGTTAGACGAGTTAACTTGCCCTATGAAACTTTGTGTTTTGAACTCTTAGAAGTTTGAGATTCTTGATACATTGTATTTTGGACTCTTTGAATTTTGATGAACAATATAATTCTTTATTTTCCCAAGAAAAACTTGGAACACAAAGTATATGAATAAGAAGGAGATTTTGTGAGTAGTAATTTAAAGTAGGGATATTCCTCACAAGAAAACAATAATACAAAAAGATAAAACTAATGAGGGATACTCCTTAGACACCTTGATCCACTTGTATATTTACCCAATTGCACCTTACTTGACAGCCTGGAATGGTTAGCGAGCCCTCCAAGCGATATACCAATGCGTCAACTTATCAACTCTTGCAACCACCGCTATCAGTTGTTCCTTGGTACAAACTGGTATGGTCCAAATATAGTACCTCTCACTGCTCCTTGATCTTATGGCTTGCATTCCTGCAAAAGCTTCAAACCCGGGATAAACTTTAGTACCTCTATACTCCTAATCACTGTTCCCTGTGCCTCTCAGCAAATGAATCAATCGACCACTTTTTTTTTGCTTGCCTTTTCTCTCAAACAATTTGGGAACAATGTCTCACCCGATTCGATTTGCCCACTTATAACCCTTCTAATCTCTCAGCTATCCTCTCTTGGTATAGAACTATTTCCTGTACCAGAGTACCAGCCATCATTCACTTCCCTCTTTTGCTTTCCATGATAGTTTACCATATATGGTTTGAATGTAATGCCAGAACCTTCAAGAATGAATCATTGGCTGAGTAGAGAGTGTATCTCAGAGTAATCTCCCACGTTAGAGAACTTCTCAGCCTACACACCGAGGAGGTAATTTTATATTTAGGGTCATCATTTCTTTTGCAGGATGTTTGCTCAGACATTTTCAGGTTATAGCATGTGGGGTCTCTTTGGCAAGGCCATGCCTTGCCTAGTCTACCCTTGGAGTTTCAGCACAATCACTACTAGGCAACAGCTTTCCTTTGGCCGTTCAGGTGCTCAGAGTGTCCATGAACAACATTCCAGTCAGCCTCTCTTAGCTTGCATCTTTTGGGACTATGATTTTTTTAATTAGGCTCTCGCATGGATTACAGATGCTTCGGTTTTGGTAGAGCTTCTTGTGTTTCTGCTTTTGATTGGATGTATTTTGCTCCTTCCTTGCTTCTATTATCCTTTTGTCTTGTGTTTCTATCTTGGGTTGCCCTGCGGCTAGCTGCTTATTTGAGCTAAATGTGTCTCTAGTGGCACTTGTGAGTGAACATTTTGTACATATTTTTTTTCCGTTTATCAATTCTTTTGATTTACCAAAAAAAACTAATGAGGGTTTTGCATCATAGTAATTCGAAGAACTCCTAGTTGAGATTAGAAATTCCATTCCACGTTTGACTTATTTAATCGTACAAAAATTTTTCTGTAAAACATTTACGATATACATAATTATATTGTTTATGATCTTGTGTTTTCTTTGCTTTCAATTTAACATAAAATAAATGACAAATTATATTTGAAATAGATTCAGATGTCATACATTTTATTAATATAACATTTAGTAAATATCAATATTATAAAATTAATTAAAGTTTTAAATTTTAAATATAATTTATCTTTGAATTTAGAGTTTTTTTTTTCATATAGACGTTAAAGAAGGAAAATGAGAGAAAGCTAATACAAGGAAAACGAGAGAGAGCTAATCTTTAAGCATAATTATCATTCACATATATAGATTATCAATCGCAAATTTTCACAAATAAACTAGTCAAAAGAAAATATACAACAATCAACTGGTCCTGCGTAACAATCAAATCATGCATGTTCCACTTGTTAAACAATGGCAATTTGCATATATCGGATTTCGTCAATATATCAAACGGAAAACCAAATCCCACTAACATAACCTTTAAAAGAAAACCTCAACATCGACTACCAAATTAATCAATTCAAACTTATATCCAACATTAATTTTCTTATGCATATTATAATTAACCTCAGAAAGTAAGAGAATAAAGGCAGTAGTACTTATGAGAACTGTCATTTTCATCCCAAGCAAATTATGACTTGCTTGCAAATAACTTGAGGTAAAAGCATTTGAGTGAGCGAGTAGGTCATTTTTCCATTCAAGACCTAACTGCCTGAGTGACATGCTGCTTACCCATAACAATATCCCCAAAAAAATAAAAACCATCCTCTAATCTAATGTGAACGAACTGTGTATTCTCTCTTGCTTAGATAACGGCTTTAACAAGAAAGATTTGGAAAGTGGGTGGTTAACTACTTGTTTTCGCTTTTTTGGACAGTGATTGGCCTGTTCATAAGTTGTTTTTGGATCAAAAGGCGACGTAGTTTCTTGAGTGCCATTTCTTAAGTATGACGCCTTCTACAGCTGTAGTTGCTGTTAGTCATTAGTATACGGATGCTCCATGAGGCTAGCTGCATTATTTAAGCTCTTATCTACATTTTCCGACCAAACTTATGGTTCTCTAGGTTTTTCATTTGACCAACAAAAATGTAGACAAGACACTTAACAAGGGATGTCATGTCACGTACCTAAACATATAATCATAACAATACTACAAGATAGTTTAATTCCTACACATTCCTACTTCCTAGATTTTTGAAGTTACCAGAGGCTATGAACTAGACAGTCTCAACAGCAAGGCTATGAGTGCTGCGCTATATGACAGTTTTCGATATAGGATGTAAATGGATCACATAATGAATAACTAGGTTTATCAAAATCAAAGTTTGGTGCTCTTTTCTAAAAGGAAAAAAAAAACACATTGCTTGATTATTTAACAGCTAGAGGAGAATTGAAGGAACATAAGCGGTTATGACTAATATGCATGCATTGAGAAGGAGATTTAATCAGAAAGTTTGGTGCAAGAGAGCATGCGAGCTTCTGAGCCTTGTTGGCGATGTTGCAACAGACTCTATATCTATTGTAAAGCAAAAGTTCTTGAGACAATTACTAATCTCCAACCTTTGATTTTTCCCCGCCTTATAAATTCACTTCACTCATTCACTTTAAGCATATGCTCATCAGCTAATTAAAGCATGGAAAAATCACACACAAAAACTCCACTCAAGGTTGCTAAAATATATGCTATATCTGTTCTTTGTATATATTTTTACTGTTGGCACAACGCTAATTGGTTTTTGGTCTGTTTCTTTCGTCATGCATGTTCAAAAAAGCTTGTTGAGGATAGCTCAATCTCCGCTGTCTCCTCGAGCAACACTGCTGCTAGAGGAATAGTGGGTACTTAATTATTGAATTTAAAGAAAAAAGGAAACTCCCTTGTTAGATTGCTAAAAGGGGTGACTGCCAAGTCAAAAATGAAGACCACACATTGTTTTTCTTTGGCTGAATGATATATTAAACAACAACTCTAGGTCGTCATGTGCTGTAACTATAAATAATGGGTTTTTATTTTCTTTATCGTTTCGGCTTTAATTTGCTACTATCTATAGTTTTCGTTATTGGCATATGATTAGTCTAGACTCTTAATTAAGCTTCAGTCTTTGTCATTGAATTACTAATCAAGAACATTGGCATCTGAGCAGAACAAAGATGAGATCAAGGATCGACTCCACCAGAAATCAAAGGTAATTAAACTGAATATTTAACTTCAGCCTCCCACCACCTTTTATCGCAAAACTCATAGTTTGAATGAAAACACCTTAACTTGCATGGTACGTAGGCCGCCTTGAAGCCTCCTGCAAAGGAAAACACAAAGCCCCAAGAATTCAAGCTCCACACTGAACAAAGAGCTTTAAAACGAGCTATGTTCAACTATTCGGTTAGTAACTCAACTTCCAGCCCAAGTCATTGTTTCATCTGCTGTCATTTTAATTTCTCTGAATTTAATTAGGTCGCAACCAAGCTATATCTCACGGAGATGCAAAAGAAACAAGTGGAGAAATTGCACAAGGTTAACCATCAAGGTCCAACTTAAACTAACTAGTTTTTGTCACGAATTTTTTTGTAACATCAAATCTGAAACAGATGATAGAAGAAGAAGAGATTCGGATGATGAGGAAAGAGATGATTCCAAGGGCTCAGTTGATGCCCTTCTTTGATAGACCTTTCTTTCCACAAAGGTTCTAATAACAGATCCCTAAAGTTTGGCTCTTGCCCTCTGCCGCATTTGCTGCAAATAATTGTTTTTTTTTTCTTATTAATGTACAGATCGAGTCGACCTTTGACAATCCCCCGGGAACCAAGTTTTATGCTGAACAGCATGTGTGGAGACTTCTTTTCTGGCCACGAATTCTACTACTTGAACTATTCTCTATCGTCGAAGCCAGTGAAATAAATCAGATCGACATATCAGTATTAACATTCGTGAACTCTTTGTGTGGCTGGACTTCCATCTAAACTTATACAATCAAGTCATGGCTCATTTCGGATTTCGAGTGTTCTGTTATATAATATAGCCTAGTTAATTGCTAGGTACTAAGATCTTATAGATATTGAGGAGTGTGCACTGTTTCTGTAGTTACCTTTTCATTAACAGTCTCTATAATGGAGTTTTGACTGTTCAGAGTCAAATAACTTCATTTAGTAGCACCAAAGTTTTGTTTTTTCTCTACACAATTTATAATTTGTTGAATTGGAATGCCTAGACATTGCGACCACCATTACTTGGTGTACCGATTTCCGTCCTATTTTGTGCTGCAACCTAGTATATAAAGTTATCACAAAATTGCTGGCGGATAAATAGCGAAAACTGTTGACATTACCCAAGGAGCATTTCTACCGGGAAGGAACATTGAGGATAATATTCTCCTTTTTACTGGAATTACTCAAAGACTACTCATCTGGTAGGCAAATTAGGAGTTGTATGCTGAAGATAGACTTCTACAAAGCTTATGATGCGATAAATTGAATTTTATTAAAATATTCCTAGAAATTTTAGTCAGGCCGTTGGTGTTTGTGAATTGAATTATGGAATGTATTCAAACTCGTAGGTTGAGTTTTCTAATTAATAGAGCGCCTTTCAAGCCCTTCAAGAACGCTAAGGGACTTAAATAAAGGGACCCGTTATCCCCTTATTTATTTACCTTAGTCATGAAAGGATTGTCTAAACTTCTCTGAGCCCTTACATCTTCTGACGGGCATTTTTAGTACCATCAAAAGTGTTAAGAGCTGCAACTCACATACCTTATTTTCGCTAATAATCTTATGTCGTTTTGTGCTGTGAATCTTGTTTTTGTAAACATCCTGACGAACTCGTTGACAACCTTCTCTAAGTGGTCTAGCCTGCGGATAAATGTGGAGAAGAGTAGCTTTATCTTATCTGCTGATATACAAAACCCGAATGAATTTAGTCGAGTAATAGGGCTCAATTTCCATCCTTCTTATTTACAGTACCTAGGGGTGGCGATATCAGCTAATAAGCTAAAGTATAATGGTTGCATTCCTATACTAGAGAGAATCAAATCTAAAGTTCTTTTGTGGCAAAACTGATTCCCTTCCTATGTAGGGAGACTTACTCTAACTCTTTCGATTCTTACTAGCTTTCATATGCACCGGCTACCACACACAATCCTACCATGGAAAATAATCAAGGAGATTGATAGACTGTTGAAAAAAATTTTATGGTCTGTGAAGTGTGAAATTGGAAAAAAATGCTAAAGTGAAATGGAGTGACATCACCCTACCAAAGGATTTAGAAGGTCTCGACATTCACTCTACCGTCTAGATGCAAAAAGTACTTGTTAAAATCTATTTTATATATTCTTTATTTGGTTTTGGCATTTTAAATTGAACATATAAGATTATATTTATTGAAGATTGCACTCCCCTTTGGAAATAGGTGAAGCTTGGGATTGACTTGGCAATATACTCTTAATTGGATAACTTTTAGTAGTTGATTTTCTATCCAATACAATCCTTTTCTATCCAATACAATCCTTATTTGATAATGATTCTTCCACGGTTGTCTTGGGAGGCTGCTTAAATAATGAAGTTTTAGATATCAATTAGTTGTCCAACAATCTTCTATTTTGATAAGGATTTATTATTATTCCACGATGATCTTGGTGGACTGCGCAAATAGTGGGTTATTATTTATTGCATTTGGGCTGACGTTGAAGATCGGGGGTTGGCATCTTTGTAATTGAGATTCTTGCTAGCTCTTGGTGTGTGAGACACTATGTATCCACTGGTGCTGGCTGACGTGAAGTAGATATAGTTGGTGTCTTTGGAACTCTGATTTCAGCGAGTTGTTTGTGTGTGTGAGACACTGCACAGGTCGTGTTGGTTGGCTATTGTGCTAAGTGGGTTGCTGTTTTTCTGGGACGACATACACTGCACAGATTCACGTTGTTGGTTGCTGCGTTTTCTGAAGGAAATCTGTTGTTGGCGTTGTCTGTTGGTGAGGTGAATTAAGTGTGCAGTATTCTCAGATCAATCAGGTTGGGCTTTACGTTGTTACTATTGTTCAACAGTGAGAAGACCTTGTCACAGATAAGTATACAAACTATTGGTGCGACTACTTGCTCTATTGGTGACAAAGTTTAGAACAGAAAATTGTTGCTTTCTTGATTTGATTTGTTTTTGTCTTTGAGTAGAAATAGATTGAAAAATCCTCTGTCGAGGTTAGTACGAGGCGGTCGTACTATTGGGTGTGAATTCTTTCACGGGTAGTTAGGCTGTGGGTCGATTACATAGATTGGGTCTTACGGGGTTGATCAATCTAGTGTAATTTTTTTGTGGACTATAGTGAAAGAGATTAATTTGGGTGAGGGCCCCGCAGACGTAGGCAAGTTGGCCGAACTGCGTTACCAAACGTCGGTGTGTTATTTTCTGGTGTTTTGATTTTGTGAATGTTGATTTACTTGTGCCGGAAAGTTTATTTTGGATAGTCTGCGAATTTATTGATAACTCAGTTTTTTCAATAATATCCAATTTAAATTTGTCAAAATTTAAAATGTCTCTTCAAAATTGATAAGTTCTTTTAAACTACTCAAGTAATATTGAAAAATGAACTAGGACCCCACTACAAGAGTTAACGAAATATCTGCATTGACAAAGCATCCGGCCCGTGGTAAAAGATTTGATTACAGGTTCCAAATCAAGAATATATGGTTTTAAAGATTTGGATTTTGAAGGAACAGGGGGGTCGCAACAACCGACATGATTGTCCCTCTTTGGTCCATTTCACTGGGGCAAGGCAAGAAGCACGCCGAAATTACGCACTGATCGTATCATATAACTGTGTAATTGTGACAAAAGTCCCATCAATCGTAGATCCAGCCAAATAGTCAAGTCCATAAAAATCGGAGCTCTGGTCCAATAAGATATCCATCTGTGTCCAAAATGAAGATAGCAACTTCATAACAGGGCCGATGGAATATTTAAGACCTTCCCAACGGCAGAAAACATCAACCACAGTGCTCAATTACAAGGGGTCATCTTTGCTAGGCTCTGTTTTCAAATTCACAATCTCTTGCATTGAATGCTCACTGATACTGAGTCTTCGTACATGATGAGTTTCACAATCTCTTGCATTGAATGCTCACTGATACTGAGTCTTCGTGCATTCAAACTCATCATGTACCGACAGAATCATTAAGTTGAGACATGTCAGCTTCGAATAAAACTGCTCTTACTTTTTCTTATCTAAAATAATTCGGAGTTATCGGAAGAACTAGCCAGACAGTATTCATACCCCATCGACCGTGGTCTTTTGGTACCAGTGAAGAACTAACTGCTCTTCGGGTGACAAGGCACCAGCTAATATGGTTTTAACACCTAGCATCTTCATATGGGCCTTCCCAATCTCAGAAAGATGTGGAATGAAAGTGTGAAATGATTTGGGGTTCCCTGTCACACATGGAAGAATATGAAGATGAGATTCAAACAACGAAAGAACGAATCACGAGCATTACCAAAGCAACTACTTGTCACATATCTCCGGTCAATAGATGCTAAAATGCATAATGTTTAACCAGAGTTTTTCTCATTGATCCCAAGAGAATACAAAGAACGTAGGTCTTTCTTTGGCACTTTTGATTACATCCGCGTAGAGAGTCCATTCTGCTTCTTTGATTAAGGATCAATCATCAATGACATCCTTAGAAATCCTGCAACCCATCAATCATAAGTTACAAATAAATCTTTGGAAAATTCGAAGGCAAAATAAGTTTTTCAAGTCCTTTTACCTTTCATTTCAAGGAGATGCAACTGAGGAGAGAGCTCTCTCGTTGCACGCTAAACACAGGAAGGAGCTTAAAACCGGTGACATATGAGTTCCTGAGACAATATAATCCAGTTTTCTGGGAGGACTCCACAAAAACAGTCTGGGTTTCCATCAGATCTTAACAAGCATTTGAAGGCTAATTGGTATCCCTAAGTTGCTTTGCGAGAGATAAGAACAGCCCTCAACCTCAGAATTTGATACCCACTATTTAAGAAGTATGAACTTCTTTATTCTTGCTTAAAGAGATTACCAAATAGTTGGCCTCTTTTCACTGAAAAAGCAAGAATAGATTGCAAGTCCACTTCCTGCAAGCAACCCCATCGTTACAAACCAAGGCTAATCAATGAGAAGAAAAATTATTTTCATTTGCAAGGCGTATTACCTGTGTTCCTCTAGGACATGGCCTAAAGGAAATACTTCGTCAAATGCTACAATCTTGTCAACAAGCCTTTGCTCACAAGGATGCATCAACATAAAGCCTCAGACATCATATATGCATCTATCATTTCCTCAGTAATTGAAAGCTCTAGTAACTCCCTTTCTTGATGAGTGTTAGCATCAGTAGAGTTAAAAGCACTATGTAGCCCACTGTGAAACCTTGAGAGATTGTTTATGTCCCCACATTTGATATTAACCTCAATCAACTTGGAGAACTTTTCCAGATTATTGTCTGCACAAAACTTTCTCATCTCAGCCAAAAGTTCCGAAGTTTTTTTCCATGTCTCCATGCTTGTGAAAACCATAAATCAAGGTAGAGAACGTAACAAAGGAAGGGGGAATTCCTTCTTTTAGCATTTTGTCTCTCAACTCCAATGCCTCTCCAACTTTACCACTTTTACAATATCCATCAACCAAAATATTATAAGTCACAACATTGGGGGTTAATCCCTTCAAGCGAAGCTTATTGAAAAGCCTCTCTGCTCGATCCAGATTGCCTGATTTACATAGGCCGTTGATAAGTGCATTGTAAGTAGTTATATTTGGCTCAATACCTCTTTTAATCATCTCATCCCGTATGTTGAAAGCTTCATTCACATTGCCAGCAGCTGAATAGCCATGTATCAGGGTACAATATGAGAACATATCTGGATCAAATCCTCTAAGCATCAACCTTGAGAATAGCTTTCTTGCCTCATCAACCTTCCCAGACTTGCAAAGCCCATTTATGGCTATATTGTACACAAATTTATTGGGAAGAGAAAGACTTTCAGCACTTTTATCAAGGGTATCTGCAATTTTCAGAACATCTGGACATCTAGTGTCATCTTTGTGACATCTGTCAAACAATCCATGATCTAAGACAGGATCCAATCTCGTAATTTTCTGCAGTAGCATATTTGCTTCGTCTATCTTATTGAGTTGATAAAGGCTACTCACAATTTTACTGCATATAATTACATTGGGAGCAAACCCTCTTTCAATCATCTCAAAATATGCACTAAAAGCTTTATCCAGCCTCCCTTCGTTGCACCAGCCAGAAATAATGGCTCCATATGTAACTATATTTGGGCCTAATCCCCTGGCATACAATGCATCAAGAAGATCCTTTACTCCATTTATTTTCCTACACTTGAATAGTCCAACAAGAAGAGAATTATACAGTTCAATTGAAGGAAGAATAGCAACATTTTCCATTTCCTCTTTTACTTTGAAAGCTTCTTCAAGATTACCAACCCTGCAATACCCATCACAAAGGGTTCTATATGTTATTTCATCTGGTTCACAACCTAAATCCTTCATCCTATTAAAGGTCTCCTCTGCTTCTGTCATTTTCCCCATCTTACACAGTCCATTAATCATTGTATTAAATGCATAGATACTTTTGGTAAAACCCCTAGCTAAAATTTCTTTCCAAAGGGTTGAAGAACCAGAAAAATCTCCCATCTTAAAAAGCCCGTCAAGTAAAGTACAATAGGAAACCTCATTGGGAGCCACACCTCTCTTCAGCATCAAATGCCAAAGACGTAAAGCATCCACAAAGGCACCAACTCGACAAAACCCCTTGAGAAGAGTATTATAAGTTACTACACTTATATCAATTCCATTACGGATCATTGCATCGCAAACACTGAAAGCTCTAGCAGTGAGACCTTCCCTGCAGTAACCATCCACAAGGGTGCTATAACTATACGAATCTGGCTTCACATTCCATGCCACCATATACACTAATAACCCTTCTGCCTCAAAAACTTGACCCTTTTTGCAATACCCATTAATCAAAGAGTTGCAAATAAATATATTCATCTTCAACCCTACGTTTAACATCTCATCCTGAACCCTAATAGCCTCCTCCATTTTACCTACTTGGCAGTATCCATCTATTAACACACCGTAAGCATATTCATCCACAATAATCCCTTCCTCTGTCTTCATTTCTTGGAAAACCATCTCTGCTTCCTCCAACTTGCTCACTTTGCAATAACCCTTGATCAACAAAGTGAACGTAACCTCATTTTTCAAAATGCCCCTGTCATTCATAGACGTCAACACCCCTTTGGCTCCTTCCATATCAGCCACACTAATATGCCCATCGATCAAGCTATTGTAAGCCACAACATTCAACTCAAAACCAAAATTCTCCATTTCCTTAACAAATTCCACAGCTCTGTTGACCATTCCCTCCTTACAATAGGCGTTAATCATAATCGAGCAAGTAAACACATCAGGAACAATGTCTAACCTTTTCATTTGGTCATAAACAAGCAATGCAGTGTAGCTTTGACGGCTTTTCACCAAATTACTCAACAAACAATTACAAGATCGCAAGCTCGGCAGACGACCAGCACATTTACCCATATTATCAAACACATGGAGTGCACTCTCTAGCATCCGATTTTCTGCATAAATCTTCAATATCATATCAAAAACAACAGAAGAGAACTTGTACTCCTTATAAACCCTAACCAGTTCCTCCCATACATGAATGGAAGAATTCACATTATTATTATTCTTACAAAGAACAACCACCTCGGTCAAGTACGATCTAGTCTCATCGTACATTCGAGCTCGAGACAGTGCATGAACGAGCTTACAATAGGACTTGAAGTTGGGTCGAAATTTCGATTGTTTGGAAGCCAATTTGAAGAAAGTCAAGCAGGCTGTGGGATTGAGCTTGTGTTTACAGAGAACCAAATCGAGAAGATCATCGGAGAAGTCGAATGTGAGGTTGTTGAGAGCATCGTAACGACCTAGTACGAGGAGTCGGGAGATGCGGTGGAGAAGTTCGGATTGGGGCAGCTTGGTTTCATGGCGGGGCTTCCAGTGGAGGGATTGGCCACGGAGGAAGCATGAGAAGGAGGGTACCGGAGAGAAGCGGAGCAAATAAGGAAGAGATTTGGTAACAGAACATGTTAGTGTTGGAAACGCAATGCTCCTATTATTTGTCATTACATTAGCGCTGGCATGTTGAGAAGAGCTTTTGAAACTCGACGACTATGGTGAGAAACGGAGTATAAATTCCTATATCTAATTATTTATAGGCCAAAATTACAATTTAAATCTTTTATTATAATATAATTTAAACTTTAACTTTTTAAAAATATATAGGTTCAACAATTAAAATAAGATTTTAATAAAAAAAGAATTTAACGAAAATAAACTTTCATCAATTAAATATTACGATGTTATTAAAGTGATATTTTTATATTTTTAAAATTTTATTGATGAATTTACTTTCACAACTTAAACATAAATATTTATTAAATTACTTTTTAATTATGTTAATATATTATTAATTACATTAATACTTAATTTATGGAAAATAATATTGGATATAAAATAGTTAAATTTAATTGGAAATCAAATTTTGTTCTCAATTTTATTTTTGGGATTAATTAAAATCTCAAACTTTGTTAAATTTTGCAATTATATTCCGAATTTTAAAAAGTGAAAATAAAATGATCAAACTTTTTTTTAATTCTAGCTTGAACTTCAAAAATTGACAATAAAATGTTCAAACTTTCAATTTTTTTCCAATTCTAGCTCAATGTTAGTACCTATGTTAAGTTTGTTGATAAGACTTGCTACGCATTCTAGAAACCCCTAACTATTATTACACATTTGCCAAAATTAACACAATAAATGAAGATTAATAAAATAACATAATTGTTAAAAATGGAATCCCTAAATCAATTTACACAGCTTCAGCCCTTCATTATCTACTTATTCTCCCAACGCCCTCAACTATTTGTTTTCTGTTTATTCTTCTAACGCCCCAAACTATTCTCACATCACAACGTACTGCACCAACAAACTCTTTGTTTTTAGATCATTCTCCTGATACCCTCGGTATGAGGGCATCAGGATTGCATTATTTAAAAAATTGAAGGGTGAGTACGTCAAGAGAATAAACTGAAAATGAAGGGAAAAACTGAAATCGAAGTGTGAGGTCGTCAATTGCGTAATCTAATTTAAGTCATTTTTAAACAACGACGTCGTTTTAATTATATGCTTAAATAACGTCATTTCATTAATCTTCATTTGTTGTGCTTGTTTTGGTTGATGTGTATTAATAATTAGGGTTTCTAGAATACACGACAAGTCACATCAACAAATTAACGAAGACACTAACATTGAGTTAGAATTGAAAAAAAATTGAAAGTTTGAGCATTTTATTGCCATTTTTTGAAGTTTAGGCTAAAATTGAAAAAATTTGAAAGTTTGAAAATTTTATTGTCAATTTTTAAAGTTCGGGCTATAATTATAAAATTGAGCAAAGTTTAGGATTTTTATTATAATTAACCCTTATTTTTATCAATAAATTGTTATTATTTATGTGTGCGCATAATAATTTATAAATTAAATTAGAATTAAAATTTTAATAACATGAATTGAGCCAACAACTTCAAGATCCTAAGAAACCTCTCCCAGTAGTTTGATCCCAACCTGAGAAGGCTCTTGTTAACTCTTGGGAAGCCATGAAGCTAAACTGAATCTTCGTATATAACCTTTAATGTCTTACTAGAAACTTGCTGTAGTTCCATGTCCGTGAGGTGATTCCCAATGGCAGCTTTTACTAAGCTAACTGTTATATAACACTTGTACATGTATATGCACATTACAGGTAGAAAAACACCATGGCCACCTCTAATCCGAAGCTTTTCTGCAGGCCCTTTAAATGGTTCTCCAACAGATGATTGAAGCCAAGCCTTTCTTGTATTTACTTGAATTCTGGGTTCTCTGCTCCATCTTCACCATCCATAGTTAACATAACCAGTGACGGAGCCAAAGACGGAGATATGGGAGGTTCAAATAAAATATAAATTTCACAAAAATTTTCATATCAAAACTAAATAAAAAAACAAAGTTTTATTAAGAATATAAAA
>JANZLX010000007.1:314417-335320 GCA_025531955.1 Erythroxylum orinocense | reverse complement strand
CTTTTCATTTTTGTCTTTCTCTTTGTTTATCATCAAAACTTAAGCAATAAGTAAAGTCAGTTTTGACTTAACAATAGGTTGTTAATTGATTTGATAATTTAAGGAATGGATTGTTTTGATAGCAGTGTACTCAAATCTGGAATTTATGAGTTGTTAAAGGAATGAAGGTGTTCTTAGGAATGCAAATGTGATCCAAAGGATGTGAGAAATGTGAATTAGGTATGAATGAATGAGAATTGGGGAAGTGTGTGAAAATATAAGGCCAAAAAAGTATTGGTAAATGAATGATTGATGAATCTAGAATAATCAAGTTTACTTAAGGTATAAATCTAATTACCAATAAGTTATGTACACGATATGATTTATAATGATCAAGACTTGTAAATAAGGATAGATACTCGAGAATGTCAATTAAGCATGAATTGATCATGACATATAAGCATATGGATGATTAAGTAATCATATGATTGATCAACTTAGTAATGTATGAACTATATGTGTATTACATGATTAAAGAAACACAAGTAGATTGTCAGCATTTAGACATTGCTGAATCTTCAAGGCAATAGCTTATCTGGAGTGTACTGTGAGTTAACCTAGATGTTTCTCACTATGATTGATTTTTTTAAAAAAATTTATGTTACTGAATTGTTACTTACATAATTGTGATATTTCCAAATATTGTTAGTTCGAGGAGTTTAATATTTGGGAATGTATTAGTAGTGCTTACTAATTGTATATGAATAGGGAAATGTGTTTTCAACTGAATATTGAATGCCAGACTCAAATCCAAAGAATATAATAAATGACTGAGCACATTAAATAAAAAGTATTGATAACATAATGTGTGAATTGATGCATTCCATCACATTAATATGCATGATC
The DNA here is from genome assembly GCA_025531955.1 of Erythroxylum orinocense. Lineage (NCBI taxonomy): Eukaryota > Viridiplantae > Streptophyta > Magnoliopsida > Malpighiales > Erythroxylaceae > Erythroxylum > Erythroxylum orinocense. The sequence continues at coordinate 334,435 of JANZLX010000007.1, read as the reverse complement.
AGGTAAAGGAGTTGTGATCGGAATGACCAACATGAAAAAGAGCTTTAAGCTCAGGAATGTGCACAAAGAACTATCGGTTTAGTTATTAATGAGCTCGATATTCATAATAGATACAAGACAGCATGTGAAATGAGCCCAATATCTACAACAGATACGAGAAAATAAATAGACGCTCAATCATAACAAAGTAAAAATGAAAGTGGAGTCACATGTGCATTTGCATATATAACTTTACATGTATCATGTGAAAGATTTCAATAAATTGCTGAATTTTTTTAATATGCGATATGGAATATTTGTGTACATGTTGTATTTATTGAAATGTGATGAAAGGTGATATGGTATATACAATAGAATGATATGATGTACTCGTTGAATTTGGTTATTTACTTGTTATATTTGTGTTCTAACTTGAGTGAGCACATCGATGATGGTTCACTCATTGAGTTCGCAAACTTATCAAAATTGCAACGTTGATTTTTAGGTGTAAAGGAGACCTAGCTTTTAAGACAAACTAGTGAAAGTCTAATACGATCAATTTGGGAAATGAGAATGGCTTAAAGGTCTAGTCAGCTCACGCTGAAGAGTCTAGCTAGGATATTTTGGTTTAACATCTCATCTCATATTGGATATTTTATATATAGAGCAACAAACTTTTAGATGTTTTTAAAATGTAAATATATGGATTATGAAACATAATGTTTATACATGAGTTATAAATTTTAATGACACAATGAATGTTATGTTTGTGAATGAAATAAGAATGCTTGATCTTTTGAAGATCTTGTGATACGTGTGATGCCATAAATAAGTTAATGTGATTGCTCTAATGTGTCATTCTCGTAAGGTATGTGCTCGGATATACTCTAGTATGTCCGGTATATGCTCTGTGAGAGTAGTTTGTTAAAGTGGTGGTGCATTACTTATAGATTTAGTGACATTATTTTATAGGGCTAAAGTTTATAGTAAAGACAAATGATATCACCACCAGCTACTTCCTCACGTAAAAGAAACTAATGTGAAAACAAATTAGATGGAAGTGTACCTAGTAGAGTTTGATTTTGTGATGGAATACAAACCCGCCACGGCTAACTTGGTTGCTGATGCCTTTAATAGAAAAAATGAGCTTGTTGCCATCATAAATCAAGTTTTCCTTTAATTGACTAGATAAAAGAAGGACTTAAACAAGATCCGCAAGTTAATAGTTTGTTAAAGTTGGCTAGCCACAGGGTGCTACAACAATTTTGGCTTTATAATGGAACGCTTATCATTAAAGGTGATCATGATTATGTGTTTCAATTGTAAAGGGATGTGGAAAGAAATCATCAAAGAGTTTCATGACTTTGAAAGTGCAGGAAATCCTATAGTGCATCATACATTGGTACTTGTGGAGCACACATATTATTGGTTATAGAAGTGCGATGACATTTAGCTATATGTGAAGATATGCCTCATGTAACAATAGGATAAATTGAATCAAAGCCAACCAACGAGGTTGTTAAAACAATTACCTATTCCAAAGAAGCCATAAGAGACTATCTACATGGATTTTATTACATGCCTATCAAACTTCAAAGGATATGGCAACATTATAGTAACATAGTAGACCGATTGAGCAATTATAGAGTGTTCATCCCCGTATCAATGAAATATATAGCCAAGGATGCCTCATGATTATTCTTCAAACATGTAGCAAAGTATTGGGGCACCTAAGATAATTGTGAGCGAGAAAGATACTCAATTTAAGGGAAGATTATAGATGGAGCTATTTAACCTAATAAGGTTTGAGCTTAACTTTTCTGCTAGCTTTCACCCCGAAATGGATGGGAGAATTGAGAGAGTGAATGCACTATTAAAGTTGTACTTGAGGCACTATGTGAATGCCAATGAAAACAATTAAGCAAAGTTGCTTGATATTGCCCAATTTTCTTACAACTTGCGAAAGAATTAACCAATGAGCCAACCTATTTGAGGTTGTGAAAAGTTAGCAATCAATGACCCTCCACCCCTTTGCTATTGCATATAAAGGCCTAATTCCTCCGGTATTTAGATTCGCTAAAGGCTTGTATGAGAAGAACGACATGATATAAGCATACTTAGCGAAGGCCACGAAGACGATGAAGAAGTAGGCTGATGCAAATTATAGGAACTTAAAAGTTTAATGAAGGTTACTTAATATTAGTGAAGTTTCTTCCTCGCCAAATTCAAAAATTTTCCAAGGTGTATAAAGGACTTGTAAGGTGCTTGAGGGACCTTTCTCATAGAGAAATGAATTGGTAAACTTGCCTCTCACTTAGAGATATAACTTGTGTTTCATATGAGGCTTTTTAAACCTTACAATGGGGATATGGACAAACCCCCAGGGATAAATCAAAAAGAGCCTCTTTCTATAGAATTAATTTTGATAAGCAGTAGGAACCGAATTCATATTAATTTTAATTAGCCTCGTAAATTGCAGTGAGAAAGGGGAAACAGGCACTGCAGAAGTCTCAACACTTCTAGATGCTACTGGAACACTAATGCAATTTCCGTTTTTTATTAGATGCTATGTAGCTAACAGAAGCACCGTCAACCAAAAGATCAGACTGCTAGTTTGAAAGCAGAAGCAAATAAGCTAGGTATGTTTGGAGTAGTGTTCCCCAACCGGAGCTTCCCTCTGGATATTTCCACTTTTTCCCAAATCGACACATTCCATTGGATTCTGGACATGAACACTTTCGTTGGTATCTCATATCTCTTGCTTGTAGTCGTGGTTATGGTTACCGTTTTAAATTATAAATTCATACTTTATTGTGTTGCAGGTGAGGCCTACGATCAAATCCGCGAGCTCTGCATATTTCTCTTGAACAACTTCACTCTCCCACCCGACAAAGCCCTTGCCGTTTACATTCAATCCCCAGGCTCCCCCTTCCAGTACTGCGGCGCTGTCACCCTATCACGCCCCTCCGCCGTTCTCGCCCTCAACTGGCCCGAGCCCGGCGGAGGCCAATTGCAACTTCAGGCGCCCGACGCCGCTCCTCTCTCCGCCAAAATTGGGATCTCCGTCGAGGACTTGACATCCTTGCCTTTGTTGGATGTGGCGGCTCAGAAAAGAATCGAGCGACTTGCCATGAAAGTAGGTCAGAATTTGTTTAATTATATGCAGTCGTTTTGTGGGGTTGATGGGAGCAAGTTGGTTGTTCCCGTGGATATATTAGATCGATGGTTCAACAAGTTTCAGGAAAGGGCTAAGCGTGACCCTGAATACTTAAAAGGCTTCGATTTGTAATATCCTTGACCCATAATTTGTATCTCAAGTCTCTAGCTAAACAGCGTACGATAACTCTGAATGTGGTTATTTTGTTTCATTTTAAGCATTTCCTGTCAAAGTCTCCCTTCCTTTTATCTTGTTGAGGATGTCTGTCCCAAACTACTGTGCCTGATACCTGAGGCTTATGTTTAACGGGTACTTAGGTATGAGCTTAACCACGCTACTTTAGAAAGATTCTACTGTTGATATAGCAGTTTCAGATTCAGTAGTTGTTGTGGATTAGAATCGTCAGGATAATTTGGAACTTCTTATGGGTTAATTGTAACACACGTTCATGCAGATGCTTTGTGTGTTGAAATATAAGAATTTCAATTTGCATTCACCTCATAAAACATCCCATTTTGGTACCCTATAGTGCCTAATGTTCATCTAGGTGGTACCTGATTTTCTCATGAATGCCATTGGGTGACGACTATGCCCATCCACTTTTCATTCCCCTTCAGATCACCTGTACTGAAATACCCTGTGCCCTCTGTTCCCCTCACATTTCAGCCAGGGCACAGGGTATTTGTGTACAGAGGAATCCGTCCCCTTTCAATTACAATCGGGTTTTGGCAATTGAGGTGAATCTTCAATTGGCATAAAGGGTACTAAATTGGTTAAGGTTGGATATAGAATTTTGACATGTCAGTTCCCAGTTAAAACAAAAGTGGAACTATGAGCACCAGTTTCTTTCTTCATTTGGATGATTTGGTTATTAATGAATTGAGGCTAACTAAGGGGATAAAAAATTTGCTCTTTCCCAGAAAGCTATTGGTGAACTTTGATTTAATAAGAGACAACCAAACAATGTACTCAATAGTGACTGGTAGTTGATATTTCTTGTCTCGAGACTATATTTTACGCTCTTGCAATATGTTACTTCCATTTGTACGACTTTTGGCATTGGGATATAGTTTTGTGTGTTATTTCTGCTTCTTCCTTCTCTTTTTTGGGTTCGAAGAATTTATAGAGATTGTAATGGATAAAAGCAGAGGTGAAATCCTATCCTTGGCAATTAGCACTGTTTCCACGACTCCTCTAGTGTGCTTACAAGGTCGATGACAGGTCTAAAATATTTACCATTTCAGCATAGTCACTGTTCTGCATGGGATTCCTTATGTATAGTTTTTAAAAAAAATTTGGGTTTGTGGAGATCTCTTCATAGAACATGTCTTGCTCGTTGCTTCAATTCGCGCCAAGATTGTGTAACATCTGAATGAAAGGGTTATTATTATTCGATCAGGCCCTATGGTATGGAGTTGTGTATTTCTCACTAGTTCATTGCACTAGTTATAAGTTGATTGATGCCAAAAAAAAAAAAAAAAACCAATACTCATGTTACTAAAATAATAAATAGCAGCAACGATGTATGTTTGACAAATTTTCGCAATACTTTTTTTTTGAAAAATAAATGGCGTATTACTATATTAGAAACTAATTACAACATTGTAATGAATTCAAGGCTTAAAGCCTACTTACAAAAGGAGCAAAAAGGTTGAGAAAAATATAATAAGAGGACTAACTATGAGAAACCAAGAAAAAATTAAAGCTGCCATCTGGTCTTCATATCAATGGTAAGAGAGTGCTGAGCATTTTTGGCATAAATATGTACTCTAATCATGTTTATATTTCTATCAGCAATCATGTATTTGTCTTCGTTGTGATTCGAGAATCGTTTATGGTTTCTTTCTTTACAATGTTGTAGACCATAATAGTAAATTCTGCTTTGAGAAGAGTAGCATTGGGTTGCCCTTTATTTGTGTCACTAATCATCCAACTCAGAACTTTATCCTAATGTAGCTGCAATGATGCGTTGACAACAAATGCAAGATTCAGGTCTAGATAGCCTTATAGTAGCTATAGAGAAAAAATCAGTGATCTCTATCGTCGACTGCCCTGTTGCACAGTACACATGTCTCATCCTCCTTTCCTCTCCATTGACGTTTAGCTTGGAGCCTATTCTTAATAGCAAGCCATGCAATAAAAAACGCTTTAGGACAAATTGTATGTTTCCAATGGAGGTTGTACCAAGGAACTACAACATAAGTAGAAGAAAATAGTTTATAACATGAGTGGTTAGTAAATTTACCACTCGAATTAAGATCCCAGGAGATAGTATCCTCATTTTCAGTGTGTTGGAGTACAGGGAAGTGAGCCACAAGACAGTGAAAGCCTCTGAAATTTCCTTACCATTCACAATTCACAATCAAAAGACCTTAAGATTTAATGGCATTCTATTTCATAACCTTAGAAAATCCAGATGTTATACAAGAGGGTTGATATCTAACCAGTTGTCAATTCATAGCCAAGTCTTATCCTCATTGCCAATTTTGTGTTTTATACAAGGATAATTAATGTCCCTCAGTTTCATCATTTGCTTTGGAATATAAGAACTCTCTTTAGAATAGTCAGCTTGCCAAAAATTGGTATTCTTCAAAAAGTATTCACGAATCAATTTGATTCATAATGCATTGTGGTTACTGGTTAGTATATAATCTCCACCTTCTATTTACTTATGTCTCCTACTTTAGTTGATTCTACTTCAATGTTATTAATGTTATTTTAGTTTTTATCACTTAAGTGACTACATATAAAATTACAACTTAAAGTATAGTTACAAGTGACGTGTATATGAAAAGTTGGTTAAATTTTTTTATTCAGATTCCTAAGTAATCTTTATGGTCGATGCTAGTTTTTTGTGAATCGTGTTGATATATTCCAAAGATCCCATGATGCTTTATCAACTAAGATCCATGAACAAGGTGTTCATTCAACTTTTCCTTCAAGTAGTTTTGAGATTCACATCATTCAAAGGAAATTGAAGCAGCAACAGAGTGCCCTCACAATATAGCAGATGAAGTTTGATGAAGTATCATAATTCATCAATCCCCCTTGAAGGGAATTACTAAATATATAGAACTCATCACCAATGGAGTGAAATCTCAAACTAAGATTATAAAAATAGAAGAAAAAGGAAAAGTCTAAGAAAGGCAAGAAAAAAAAAGGATTCTCTGGTCAGATCCTCAAAACTCATAAGCAAAGTTTCTAACTTTTTCTTTATGTATAATGTTTGCTTCCTCCTAAGTGAAATGATAGTAGAAAAAGGTGAAATTAGAGTATGAAAGATTTAGAAAATTGTACTTGTGCCTCTTCTTTAAGTAATCAAAGTCTCACTGGGAATTTGTTTACTTGGTGTAATAACAAGAAAGTTATAGCCTTAATACCAAAAGAAACTTGATAGGGTCCTCAAAGGCACTCATGGCTATTGAAATTACTTCATTCTTAGGTAGATTTTGTCTAACCTCTAACAACGCGTATCGAGTGTACTACAAAATTTACCTAACCTTGCATACTAAAATTTGTAGTTATGGTGAGCCGGGATCAAATCCACAGGAATGTTCGGTTAATTTCCGTAACGAAATTAATTGATGCAAGGAAAATATAAAGGGGTTTTTGGACTTAACAATTTAGAAATTAAAGTAAAATTAAACTATTAAAAAAATTAAAACAAGCAATCGAAAATGAGAAAAGGGTCGAAAATAAGTAAAGTCCGGTTCTAGGGTCAATCTCGGCCTAAACATGATCAAGCATATTCCATCATCCTAACGTCTTTACAACTCTCTTCGCATTATTGATCTGAGACTAATAGAATGTTCTACTAATCTCCGTTTTCCCCTAGGTTGTGTTTAATTAATTGAATAACTTATGATACGATCTCTAGATTCAATTTAGCAACCGCATTACGAATTGGACAATGATCAATATAGGTAGTAACCTCACATGTTTAGGTTATCTAACCTAAGTTATATTGTTCTTAACGATTAACAAACCCATTGAATAACATACATAAGATATGGATATATATGTTGTTTTCCCCTCCATTTACCATGTTATTTCTCTCTTTGTTTAACCATGCCTCCACTTGTTCCTTAATTTTCACATATCAAATGTTCAAATTAGGTTTTGAAGTCTGCTAGACATTTGTTCCCCCATGTCTTTAGTTTTCATATCATCAAAAATCATGTCATTTCACCTTTAAACTATGAAACATGTACTAAATATCACAAGCTGCTTCAACATAAGGACAATATTAGGTTACCATAATCAATCTCAATTTTAAATATCATTCAACTAGAATTAGCTTTAGTTATCGCATTGATATTTTTAATACTATGTTTTAGGTTTCATTTACAGTTGGAATCACCCAATTTGGAGTTCTGTAGACTAAGTTATGGCCAAAACACTAGGACTGTTCAAGGAAACCGAGAATCCTAATATAGAATTTCACTAAACATAGTTAGGAAAACTTGCCACTTTCTTCAAAACATGCTCAAACATTCACGCAATTCATAAGGAAATTCATGTTTCCAGCTTAAGTATTCATGTGACCAGCTAAAGAGAATGGACAAGAGTGGTTTAACATACCTAAAATTAGATGGTAGTGTATTTTCTATTCTTTGTCAGCACATAGCTGGCGTTGATGAAGTGTCCATGGTTTTTAGCTTAGACACCATGTTGAATTAATTTCCTAAAGGTAGAAACTTGGAAGACCTATATGTGAAGGGAGTAGTTACAATTATTCTTCAACAATTTTGGTCTAAAGGAGAGCTGAAACTTTGGTGGAGTGAAGGCAGAGCAACTCCTTCATCATCTTTGAACATACTACATGTTGACGAGGGCTGTCCACACGTTCCAATGTTTACTTCCAATAGTGTCCGCTATTTTAATTCTCTCCATCTTTGTTTAATTAAACCACTAAATTGTATATCATCCACGACAATACTTATCTCCCACATATAACAAGTTGTTTTCATTTTTATCTCACTAAAATGACATATGTCCACACTATGAATTGGTCTCTCATGTAATGAAGTTTATGTCATTCATATCTACTTCTTAAAAAACGTGACAACACAAGATTTCATGCATTCTTGTTCCAAAATAATGAGAACTTCTTCATGTATGTGACAACTTCCACTTAAGGTTCATTCATATGTACATGTATTATTTCTTGTCCAAAAAAATTAAATTGCTTACGAAAAATTTGTCCAATTTTGATAGAAATTTCATGTCCACTTAACATTATGTTACACCTAAATATATCAACACATAAGTTGGATCGAATTACTTTTGGTATCCGTAACTATGATTGATTCTTATATCCTTATGTTTCGGCCCAAGAATGCTTCAAATTTACTCCACAATAATTTAAAACAAGGTCAATTTTGATTTATCATAAATCCATCCGATTGAATTTATTTTTGGCCATTTCCATACTAGTCAACTCTAATATTTTTTTACTATCATTTGACTTTAATACTTGTCATTCATGGTTGGGTTCCTAATTCACCTTTTAGCGAAAATAAAATTTACATTCACCCGAAAACATCAATCACACGAAATGAAATTTTATAGACACGTGAAAAGAAAAGTTTGGGGTTTTACAAAATATTTCATCAAGATAAAAGGCCCATTCTCTATAACATCCTAACGATTGATCCCTTCATTCAAAAGAAGTGTTTCATATTAGTTTTCAAATAAAGATAATTTTCACCTTTAAAGAATAAGGTCTACCTAAACATTGCTGAAAAATTAAATCAAATTGTACCATAATGATCTCTACCCTAATATTTCCTAAACTTTATATGCACTAAATGAGAACCATTTTAATACTAGTTGTTATCCCCAAATGGAACACAGTAAGAGAATGAATTACGCATGAGAATTTAATTCCTTTTAAAAATTTAATGATTTCAGTACCTATAATAATATATAGTCATAAGGAAAATTCATATAAAATAATCATAAAATAATAAAATACATTAAAGCTAAAGAGATGAAACCAATTAACAATGACTCGATCATAACTCTTAACCTACATCAAATCTCTAAGTTCTTAAAAGTTAGTTGTTTTCTTCTTCAATAGGAAATGAGGAGCTTCCCCTACATATTATCTTCCTTTGAATGAAGAGGAATCCTTTACACATCTTTTCCCTGATTGAAAAGGAAACCCAAGAAAAAACACAACTTTTCCATAATTGAAAACCTAAATAATTCAATTTCCCTTTCAATTAATATCTTTATTACTTAAATATAATCTAAGAATTTTTTTTATGAAATAATACGTGAACAACTCATATGATGCTTACATATATATAAATACACTAAAAGGTCTCTTTATATCTTTCTAAGACATCCTCTAATGGTAAATATTTTTCCTATAACTTATACAAATTACAAAGTGTATTATACCCAAAAACACTTTAAAAGATTGTTAAAAACATAAATTAAACGTTACAACATCCAATCTCTAAACATATTTAACTAGTCAATGTTTATTTGATTTGGGTATCAATGTTGGACCCTAAATTTTTTTCTTTTATTTTCTATTGTTTATTTATTGATTTATTTTATCTTATTTTTCTAGAATTTAGTCATTAATTTAGTTAGCATAAGTAGAAATTTAAAAATTTAGAATAGAAATGTTAGAATTAAGGTGGCAAGAGTGTATAAGGGCAAATTTGGTAAATCACTTAATTTTGAAAGATATAAGGCATAAATGAAAGGGCAAAGTGGACATTGCACACTCATTAAGGGTAGGATTGGAAGATGAAAATGTGGTCTTGCATTTAAGAGAAGGAGAAAACGTGAATTGAGAGAGAAGAACAAAAATAGAAAAGAGAAAGAAGAGAGTGCGGTGGAGAAGAGAGAAAAGAAAGAACATCAATTAGGGTTTCATCATTTCTTAGGTTTTGGGAGAGATTTTGAGGTGTTTGAAGAAGAGAAAGAGAGAGGAAGATAAGAGCCTTCATTTGGGCCAAACATCTCTTCATTTGGAGAAAAGTTAAGGTAAGTGCATTTTAATCTTTGGACTTTTGAAGGAGTTTTGGTTCATAAAGCTTAAGAAATGCATGAGTTTAAGTATTTTAGAATCAATTTTAGTGAATATGCATTATGAGTTTCTGAATTTAAATTCCTATTGAATGAGAATTTTTGCTAATGTTAAAGGGAATCAAGAGAGACAAGAGGAGAGGCATCCTTAAGCAAATTTGTAAGCAGGGAATTCAAGGTGGTTTCATATTTATAATTGAATTAATGAGCCATGACTATGTTTTCAAAAGCAAGAGAATTAAATGATTTCATTTGTTTTATAAATGTCGCATGATTGCTATTTGAATGATTTGAGAAATCTTTATATGTTTAGTAGATGAATTTTGTTGATGAATTGCGAAATGAAGATGGAAATGCATTGAAACATTTTATGTTTATGAAAAATCATGTTTTTCGAAATGTGGCATTTTGGGCAACATGTTTACAAGTTATGAAATGTATGATTATGTGGGTTTGGGGTGGTCCATTCTGTTATGTCAAGTACACTTTGACTCTATTAAAGGTTTCTCCCGTTTGCTCGTTAGTGGCATAGAGCTCCTTTATAGACTCCCTCATGTTTACGACTACGTAAAACCATTATATGGAATTGCGATAGTACGTTCTATTTACGACTACACAAAACCATTATGTGAGATTGCGATAGTACGCTCTGTTTACGACTACACAAGACCATTATGAGGAAATGTGTTAGTACATTCTGTGTATGGACCTACCCAAACTATTCTGAATTGCTTATGTGTTTATGATTAGATGACAATTTGATGCATATGTGACTTATGTATTTATGATATGTGTTGATAAGTTGAGAATTTTAGGAAATATGTGTTTTATGATTTTGATGCAAAATTTTTATGACTTTGAGAAATTACAATGGTTTTCCTAGTTATCGATTATAAACTTGTTACCCACGAGCTTTTAAGCTCACCCCTATTCCTTCCCGTCTCTAAATGATGAGCAAAAGATTAAGTGAAAGAGAGTTAAGGCATGATTCTGATTATGCATATTTTTGTATTTTAAGCTAGATTTTGCAAACACAAGGCTTTAGTCACATTTTAAGTATTATTTGTTCAAGTATCTTTTGTATTTTGGGATTTTGAGACATTGATGTATGATGACTTGAAATGCCCATTAAAGCGTTGTAAAAGACCTATCTTTTGATGTTAATGAAATATGATTGTGTTTTACTCATGACCTTCCATGTTGTACATTGCATTATGTCTTTCATAGGGGAAAAAATTGTGTTCTGAATTTAGGGAAAAATTGTCTTCTTGGAAGTTGTAGCTTATCTTTCTAGCTTTACAACGATATAAAGTATGAAATTTTTGGATATCGAAGTTGAGAGATATGATCATTATAAGTTAGTGATGTTGCATAGGATATATATATAGGACAACTTCGGTCGCGATCGCACCATTATTCCTCACAATCACACCAGACACCTTTTTCCTCGCTTATTTCACCAACTTTCACGATCGTGCACCCGAAGGGCTTTCTAAGTCTGAACATGTTTGATTCTTTTGGCTATAACTTCGTCATTCGACCTCCAAATGAAGTGATTCTTGAACCAATAGATTTCTAACCCATTTTTCTATCTCTCCATAAAAATTGGTAGCCTTATACTCCGATTTGTGAAAGATTGATGGAAAGAAAGTGAGGGAATCGGTTGGAAGAGCATGAATTGGTTATTTTACTGAACATGCTTCAGTATTTTAATCATATCTTGATCTATAGAGCTCCGAATGAGATGGTTCTTATTTCAAAATAAACTAGAGACATAGAGATACAATTGTTCTAAAGAAGTCAATTTGTGATTTTGGTGACTGACTGGCATGAGCACACCACCCTTGTTGGATGCATGTTCAGATGTCACTTAGGACGTCGGGCACGTGTCTTACAAGGGCGGGGTGCCCAACACTCCCTCATTGCTATTTTCTCAATTACAGAAATCTAGGATTCTATCTCTCAGTGTGAGAATGGGATGTTGCATTTAAGGGAGTGAATCTGGGACAACTTAGAGTGAAAGTAAGGTTGGTATAGATGGAGAAACCTTTACGAAGGCTTTTGAGTGAGATTTGACGACCTCGAGACTTCTCCGCGGTGAGACCAAATGTTGGCCGCAACGAACTTTGCCTGAAAGGTCCTTGGACATACTTTGATATTTTCTCCGCGATGAACCCGCCATTACTCCCACAGAAATTTTTCCTCTGAATCCATTGTTTTCAACCACGCCCACGTTTATGATTTTCGAGTTGGGCTACAAAAATGAGGTCCAACACTTATGATATCAGACCAACTCTAGGTTTAAGTCCAAGTTTAGTATCTTATATGGGAATTTTTGGAAATATGTATCAAGTTATACACATTTTAGACAAGTCTTAGCATGAAGCAACAACTGATCCTTAATCTGAGTCGCATGTGTATGAGTCACACGTATGAGTAATTGTTAAGAGTTTGAGCTGATAGAATTAGTGAGAAAATGATACTCTTTCATGATATGAGAAAATGAAAGTTGTGGATAAATAGAAATGAGAAATAGTATACAGGTAAATATGACAGATAATGATTCAACGTATTTGTATTCGGGGATGCATTATTGAATATGAAATCAATATTGCACTGTGGTGATATATCCCCAAAAGTGATGTGGATGTGAATATATTGTCTTGGATTGTTTGAGGAATATAGGGATTGTTTGAGGAATATAAGGATACAAATATAAATGATGAACTTAGAGTGTAAAAGTAGAATGCAATGAAAAACATAACCTTGTTATGATCTTAAGAAGATGAAATTGGAATCGAAGTAGTTGTTTGATTAATATGACAAGAGTTATGATCCACTGTAACAAGATATTAGTGGAATTGAGATTAGAATTTCATAATGATTATGCATTAATAATTCTGAATTGATTGAGGATATACATATGGAAGATGAAAAAAATGACAATAGGAAAATGATACAGAAATGAGGAAAGAGTAAAGGGGAAGCGAAATAGACACAAATGACTTTCATAAGATGAATGATATATAGTAAGGAAAAATTTAAAAATGCAAACAAGATAGGATTTACGTATGAATGAGATTAAGAAAATGATGAAGAATTAAATGAGAAGAGTTAAAGCAGTCAATATGGTAGTTGAACTATTAAGATATGATGTAACATTAAAACAGGTAAATCCTGGAAAATTGGAGTAGAATTGATATTAAAATGTGTGTTAATGCAAGGAAGAAAGTACAGGGCACAACAGTGGCCTGACAAAAATAGGTTTCTGTCATGATCATGGCAGGGATACACTAATCGTGGGTGAGGATAAAGAGAAAAATATTGTCTAGGATCAATGGAGATCAAAGTATCATTTGTGTAAAGTATAAATTGGTGACTTGTCGGAGATAAATCCTTGGACAAATGGGATGAATTTGATAATAGACACCTAAGCATATACGACAATAATTATGTTTACTACTTCATTGAGTTTTGGTAATTAGAACATTATGACCATGTAAGAACGATAGAAATTGTTCTTCTTGAGGTATTAAGAATGGTTGATAATGCGATGATGATAATAGTTGATTGATAAAGATTGTATGAACAGTATAGATGATAGTAGTAAGAAATCTTCTTTCGAAGAAGAATTTCACTAAATTAGGTTAAGCGGATCATATAATTTATATTAAGAATGATCAACGAAAGAACAAATCAGAAATGAATACGTTATGATTCAAAAGTGAGTATTGGAGTCCTATTCCTGACAGAGACACAAGCATAAAATGTAGAATATGCTATTGAGAGTGTATGCATTATGTTTGATGTAAAGTACCCAACCATTTGATTGGATTCTTGAATTTGAGGTGACATTATTGCTAATATGAGGAGACATACATTTCTCCATAACATCCATTTCTAATATGAAATCTAGCCCCTTTAACTCTAAGGGTAGTAAGTCTACCACCAGTATCCTCGATGAAAAGCTTACAATCACTATACACTTGGCTTATAATCACATGCCTCCCTAGAGGAGTGCTAACAATTAAAGGACTTCTCAGTGGCATCAAAACAACATCATGCAATGTTATGCTTGCAGAAACAAATGAATGCGTGGAGCCAAAATCAATTAACACATATATAGCATAATTAAATAACCGATCCATACTCATGACAACTTCAAGTGCGACTGCAGCTTCCTCTCTAGTCATAGCAAAAACCCTGGTCTGTGTCTGACCCTTTGGCCTCCCTAGAGGAATAGTCTTATTTGTAGTTCTAGAGCTCCCCACCTTTGTGACTGGCCTGGTTCCCATGGTTTCTGCTCTCCTTGGGGCTTGCACCTGGAACCCCTCTTGCATTATCATTTGGGGACAGTCTTTGATCAAGTGTCCCTTCCCTCCACATCGGAAACATGCTCTAAGTAGCTTAAAACATTCTCCCTTTTGAAGCTTCCCACAATGCTTATATTAAGGTTTTGTGTACTTGCTCCTCCCCATCCTTCCAGTGCCTCCTACACTCGAGGCTTGTCCAGAGACTGCTCTTGCCTGCTTGTTCTTGATAGGGCCGCTGCTTCCCACTTCACTCTGAGTATGGTAACTCCTTGTATTCCTCTCTTGCCTTGGAGTACTTGTCCCCTTTTTAATAGGCTACTCCCTATTCTTTCTCTTCCTGCTCACTTCATTTCTAATATTTTTCAGCTTCTTAGCCTGGAGTGCAGCATCTACTAATTGTTGGTAGTCACAGAAGTTATGGATCAGAACTTTCTCCTTGATCCCCAAATGCAGTCCTCCCTCAAACTTGCGGCACTTATCCTCTTCAGTAGCAACAATGTTGGCCGCATAGCGTGACAGCTAGGTGAACCTCAATTCATATTCACTCACACTCAGGTCTCTCTGTGTGAGATTCGGAAACTCTCTGGCCTTCTCTTGGATATAGATCCTCGAGAAGTATTTCCTCTTGAAAGCTTTCAGAAAGTCTCTTCATTTCAGCACTGGAGGCACATCCTGACTGTGAGGCACTGACTCCTACCAGTGGAGTGCATCCCCCTGCAGCAAACTGACTGCATAATCCAATTTCTCTTCATCATTGCACTTCATCTGAATTAGGACCCTCTCTGTCCTCTTCAGCCATGCTTCAGGATTGGTGGTTCCATTAAAATCCACCGCTTCGTACTTGCAGAGCTTATCACACTATCCACTCCTATCCGCTGAAGTTGGCACCGGAGCTTGTAACCCTTGGCCCATGGCATATGTAAAAGCCTGGGCAAAGGCTTAAAAGAACTGCCGGTCCAAAGGGTTTACTTGAGGCATAGGAGGAGGAGGCGGTGGCACTTCATGTTGCACACTAAGTGTCTTAGAATCAGGAGCAGGGTGTGTCCCAACATCTTGCGGCACATAAGATTCATCCGTGCTCCCTTGGCGAGAGCCAGATTGAGTCAGAGCTTCTCGAGTTCTTCTTCGAGGTGGCATTTTTCACTCCTTGAATAGAAAACCATTTAAAATCTTTAGTTTATACAAAACAAATTTCAAAGTATGTAAAACAGTTCAAATCGTATAAAACAATTTCAAATCATGAGAAACAAATTAAAACTTTCATGTCTTAAGCTACCCATTTCATATGTAGGATACTCCAAAACCTAATCCTAAACTTGGACCCAAACCTAATCGCTCTAATTCCATAATGTGTTGTATCCCGTTTCCGAAGCCCAACTATCTTGAGTCATGCTTGCATGAGTGGGTTCCCTTATAGGGTTACTTCATTAACCCTTAATAGGCATCATCAAATTTTCCTCAATATTTATTCAAAGGCGTGCCTATACAAAACAATCACCATAAACAAACTCCTTTCTCCTAATTTAGAACAGATCATAGTTTCATCCTATAAGAGTGGAGTGCCTATACCAATCGAACACCAAAATTACAAATTGGCCTCCTCAAATAAATTGCAGCTATAAGGCTCTAATTTGTTTTGAAGCAAGAATTATCTCAATCGGAGCTCTACAGCTCAAGATATACTTAAAAAGTTAACGCATGCTCATACCCCAATCATGCTCTCTCAATCGACCCCAATCATGCTCATACCCCAATCATGCTCTCTCAATCGACCCCGCACTTTCTCTCCATAAAACTTATTCAAATCAACTTCAAAAGATACCAATTTTCATGGAGAGGTAGGCAACGATGTTATGAATTCATTGCTTCAAGAATCACTTCATTTAGAGGTCGGGTGAGAAAGTTATGGCTCAAAAGAATCCAACACATTTATGCCCTTACTCGTAGTGTACATGTCTTAGCGCAAATGCCATAACTTTTGCTACAGATGTCTGATCGATTTCAATTTTGGATTATTTGAAAGAGGACCTCTAGATCTACAACTTTCTTGAAGAATCGAAGCTAGATTCGACCTCTAAAAGGGTCAAGAATAGATTAGAAGAAGGAAGCAAAAAGTCAAACTAAGGCGCAACAAAAGTTAAACTAAGATAAAGATGACGTCATACTAAGATGAAGATAGTGTCATCTTAGGACGAAAAACTAAGACGAAGCTGATGTCATACTAAAACGAAGATGACGTCATACTAAGACGAAAAACTAAGACGAAGCTGACGTCATACTAAGACGAAGCTGACGTCATACCAAGACGAAGATGACGTCATACTAAGACGAAGAACTAAGACGAAGCTGACATCATTCTAAGACGAAGATGATGTCATACTAAGATGAAGAACTAAGACAAAAAACTAAGACGAAGCTGACGTCATACTAAGATGAAGATGACGTCATACTAAGACGAAGATAGCCAAACTAAGACTGAAGCAATCAAAAGGGCAAAACTTTCACTATAGATATCAGATTAAGGTTATTTTTAGACCATTTTAAAGAAGACTTATAAACCTAAAAATCCCATGAAGACCTTAAAAATAATTTTTGCCTCTATAAAGATTAAAAATTTCAATCAATGAAGCTGTCCCGAAAGTTCTCCCTATGCAAAAACATAAACTTCAAATGATCATAACTTACCACTACGATATCTAAAACCTACAAACTTTATATCGTTGGAAAACTGGAAAGATCATCTACAACTCCCAAGAAGACATTTCTTTCTAGTTCTACCTAGATCATTACAGATTTTTCCTTTGAATACGGGGTACAATTCTTACCCTTATGAAAAATCGAATATAACAATGTAAGAACTTGAAAAGCCATAAACAAACATAATGTATCTGTACTTCATTCGCATCAAAATAAGTGTTGTTCAACGCTTTAGTGGGCATTTTAAGCCACTTTACAATATAATCCAACATACAAACTTTCGTAAAACAGTCCTTTCTCAAAATGCAACTAAAGCCTTGGTTTACAAGATTAGCTTAAAAAAATGCAATAATATTTCAAAAGTGGAGTGATGCCTTGGCCCTTGACTATTCAATCTCTTGCTCAGCACCTGCTTATGGGGAGAAAAGTGGGGGTGAGCTTAAAGCCTGTGGGTAACAATTTTACAGTTTGTAACAAGCAAAGACATTTTTAAAACATTTCCAATGCAGAAATTCATGTGTATGCGAATCATGAATGCATTACTCTTACAAACTTGTCATTAGTACATAAGCACATCAAATGGTTTAGGTAAGTTCGAAGCATGACGCACTACACATTTCCAACGAAATGGTCCTGTGCAGTCGTAAATTCTTGAGGGAGTCCCTGAGGGAGTTCTATGCCACTAGTGGGCAGGCAGGAGAAGCCTATACTTAGGTCAACGTGCACGTGACGGTTCTTGAGGGACTACCACAAACTCACATAACACATATATTTCAAAATCTTGTAAACTTGATGCCCAAAAAGGCATATTCTCTTGAAAACTTGCTTTTCATATACTTGTTATATCCTAAAAACCATTTCCAAAAGTATGGTTTCAAATTATGCATCATTTCAAAGAAACGTTTTAAAAACAACTTTCCATAAATCATCACACAAATCATGTATAAGCATGTAGGCATTAAATGCACATGAATGAGGTAGTTGCAAAATTAATTTCTGTCATTTATTGACAGAAAAACTTTTATTAGCTTATCACCTAACTATAAAAGTGAAACCCACCTTAATGTCCTGGCTTATAACTTGCTCAAATGTGCCTCTTCTCTTGCTCCTCTTGTCTTTCTTGATTCCCTTTTCATAGACAAAAATTTCCAACTTCAATAGGGTTGCTAAAATGGAAACCCACAAAGTATGTTCCATAAAATGGTTCTAGAAAACTTAAACCCATGCATTTTCTAAGCTTCATGAACCAAAACTCTTCCAATATCTAAAACATTAAAATGCTCTTACCTTAGATCTTCACCAAAAGAAGAAATGCTTGGTTCAAAAGAAAGCTCTTGACTTTCTCTACCTTTTTCCCTTCTTGCCTAACCTCCAAATCTCTCTAGAAAGCTTAGGAAAAGAAACCCCAGCTCAACTCTCTTCTTTTCCTCTCAACCACCGAAATCTCTCTTCTCTCTCCCTTTGATTTGTTATTTCACTTCCCTCTTTTCCATTTTCGTTTTTCCCCCTCTTTGGGAAGAAAACAACACTTCTTTCTTCCCATTTTACCCTTAATGACTTACAAAAGTCCACCTTGCCCTTCCTTTAATGCCTTATGGTTTCTAGACTTATGTGGCTTGCCAAAATTGCCCTCACACTCTCTTACTACTTTAATACTTCAACTAACTCATGTCATAAAGTCTTACTCACATAACATGCTAATCAATTCCAACATAACAAGTTTATCAAGTCCCCAAAATACATTTAGTCATGCCTATAGTAAAAAAAAATTTCAGGGCCCAACAATACTTACAGAAACAAATGAATGCATAGAGCCAGTATCAATCAGCATATAAACTGTAGAATTGAATAACTAAGCCATACCCGTGACAACTTCAAGTGTGGTTGCCTCTTCCTCCCTGATTATGGAGAACACCATTTCCTGAGCCTAACCCCTTAGTCTTCCTTGAGGAATAGGCTTCTTTTCAACTCCAGAACTGCCTACCTTAGCAACTAGCTTGGTCCCCACTATTTCTACTCTCCTGGGGCTTGCAACCGCGACCTCTTTTATTTTTCTATTTGAGGACAATCCTTGATCACGTGTCCCTTCTCTCCGCATCGAAAACATGCTCCAAGTAGCTTAAAACATTCTCCTTTGTGAAGCTTCCCACAATGCTCACATTGAGGGTTTGTATATCTACTCCTCCCCTGTTGGATCGCGTACGGTCTGAGTATTCACAATACACTGCGAAAAAGACCATACAACAATATGAAGTATAATCGAAAATACCAAGGATGTATGAAAATACCTTATTCTCATGGATAGGTTGCTTCTTTTTCAGATTCCAAGACATTGCTAACGAGAATGCCCTCTACCGGTATGCGGCTGCGGCTGTAGTGTGCTAGCACGTCCTGAAACTCTTTTCGAACGCCGCATGATTTTCCACTCGGATGGTGGCTAGGGTTTCGTGTAACCTATTGTGTCTTCCTCTAATGAGACCTAAGCTTCTCTATTTATAGAGAAAACCCAATCCCATTGAAGCCCAATAAGTTTCGGCCCATTATATCTCATATAATAAAGCACGACAACTTAATTCAATCTAGCCTAATAAATATATCCACATATATTTATTCAGTGCCTAATAGATTAGGCCTAAGAGAATAAGTCCATATCATAACACTCTTTGTGTGCGACCCTATAGGCTCATTTGATGTTGGCAATGGACTTGATCACACTTCAAGGCCCATAAGTCATAAGTGGCCTCTAGTAAGACATTATGACTACCCAAATCAAATGAGGATCGATAATCCGATTTAACCTGTAACCATGGTTATAAATTCAATCC
>JANZLX010000007.1:284425-309880 GCA_025531955.1 Erythroxylum orinocense | reverse complement strand
ATTAATATAGTAAATACTAGTGAATTTATTATTATTAATATCCTCTTAAATTATATCTAAATATATGATAATTTTTTTGGGTGTTTCAGGTTCAGGTTTAAACCTAAACCTATAAATCAGGTTCGGTTTGGTTAACTGCTATAGGTGCGGTTTAGGTTCGGTTAACCTAGAACCGCAAGTTAGAAACCTGAACCTGATTTTTCAGGTTCGGTTCGAACCGAACCTGAACTCAGGTTTGGTTAACCTTATTTACAGGTTCGATTCATGCGGTTCAGGTCCGATTCACAGGTTCGCGGGTTTTCTTGAACACCCCTAGCATTCAGCGATACAAGAGGGGGGTTGAGGTCATTGAGAGAGGGACGATGAGGCGCGGCGAGGCTTATGGGCAGGTACGACCTTGGAGCTAACAACTTTGTCGGTGAGATTGTGACCAGTTGTACCAGGTTTGAGGTCCTCTACTTTCACAAATACTGGCTTTCTCTTCTCTACTGCTACCGTGGCCATTTGATTGATGGAGTTGTTAAACCCTAGCAACAGCAACAGTCCACTTGGTTGAAACAACAATGAAGAATAGATAGAAAAAAGCGTGAGAGTGAAGATGGTAGGAGAGGGACAAAATTGTCCAGAAGCTAAAGAGACGTGTTTACCTATTCCAGATATGCGTGGAGTAGGTAAAGATAGGTTCATGTGATCTTTAGCTATTCTCTCGTGTTCGGGAACAGGTATTTTTAGGAAAAGATATTCTTTAAGTTATTTTTCAACCAAACAACATAATATCTAATAAATTAGAATAGGGAAGTAATAGAATACCTATTACCTCCAACCAAACAGGCCATAAAGGAAATTTCTCAATCCATATCGAACATATATCCTAACAGGCCATAAAGGAAATTTCTCAATCCATATCGAACATATATCCTAATTGATTCACCGCTGAAATTCAACAAGGAAAAACAAAAAAGAGTAGAGGTTTTAACTATGAATGTCTTCTCTTCTTTTGCCTTGAGTGTATCCTCTTTAGGAATTGTTTTTCATTGATCTCTTCTTTGGTATTTCCTAATTTTTCTTTTCCTTTTTATACTCTTATCCTCTGTGGTTCTTTTTAAGGTTTCTCCACTTGTTTTTGTTCTAAACATAGCCCCAAATCAACTAAAAAAATTAAATAGGGGAAATAGAAAAGGAGGGAACACAAAAAGATTGAAGGAAAGAAAAAAGATATGTCAGTTAAATCCTGCCACGAAAAATGGTGAAAATAACATAGAAAAATAACTAATGTATTTTTTTTCTGGTCTAAATTTCTGTAACTTTTTTTCCTTCAGCCCTAATAAACGGTGAAAATAACTTTTTTTCTAGGCTATAGCCCCCCCAAGACTAACTAAAACCCAGCCCCCCCTCCCCAAGACTAAAACCCAACCCCCCTCTTCAAGACTAAAAAGTTTTGTCCTTCCCTCCTAAGACTAAAAAATTTTGTCCTTGCCCCCAAGATTAAAATCCTGTATCCGTCGCTGTTGTCACCTATACGGACGTGAAGACGTATTTACCTCACAACGAAGACAAACAATTTATATATGTGATTGCTTACTCATTTTTGTATACTAACAGGTTGAGATACACTTGTTGATGGGACTAAGTGTTAAGATGGTTGGATTCAGTCGTGTCACTGAGTGGTGTCTTCAGGGTCACTAGTCACTCAAATCTTAACATGGAAAACATGGGTGTCCCTGGCATGCTGTACGTAAACCTCAACAACATTAAACAAGATTAAAAGTCGCAAAACCGTGAAGTGAACGGCAAGGGATCACCTGTGCTGATTAACTTGTTACAAGCTGTGTTATTGATTTTTAACTACATATTTGTGTGAATCCTAATAAATATGTAAATAAAAATCAATAGAAGAGAGTTCAAACAAGTTTATGTTAACAGAGAACCAGTGAACAACATAGTTAACCTCCAAAACTAGACCTCAACTTTAAAGAAGCAAGAAAAGTTTCAAGAATAGTTCGTTTCTTGACTAGATATTCAAAAAATTCTTTCCGACACATACTGAAATCTGAGTGAAACAGGTAAGCATGGAATTACGTGTGCATGCTACTACATTTGGTATAATGCATATATGTATTATACTGCATATATTCCTCATAAGTACTTGCTTATTGTATTACTTGTCGGCAACAAACAGAAATAATTTTGTCGCCAACAGCTCATGTGCCTGCTTCTCTACTGGAAGTGGGAAAGGACATCGACGTCGGACACGCCTCATCCGACTCTGGACTATCCCTTTGCTGGCCAATAAGACATCTATGAAAATACGTTTTCTTGCAGCTTTATATCTTTGGATCACACAGTTATTAACACCGCTTTTTCCCAAACACGAAAAAAATTAACAAGTAGCGATCTGAAAAAGAATCTAGTTCAGATACGGCATATTTGAGTTTCTGTTCACCAAACTAATATCCTTGATTAATTATACACCTATACAGTAAAATTAACTATATCTTAAAAAAGTGAAACATACCTAAGCTAAGAAAATTAACCGTATCTTAAAAAGTTGATACATAGCTATCTAAGTCAGCAGATGACAAATTTCTCGTACATGACCGATTAGGTCATCTTTGTCGACATATTGACCGATAGACGAAATGAAGTCGCCCCATCCTTGAAAATCTTATCAGTGTAAAGAACATCTTGCTAACTCTTTGGATGGTGAGGTACAACTAGGCTTGATTCGTTTTAGATTTTTGCTGCCAATGGTTGCTGCTGAATTTACAAGTTTAACACAAAAGTAATGACTCAGTAACCATCATAATCATACCCAAGTGTTTCATCCGTCATATCATCATTAATTTGATCCTCAGCCTCGTTCCCATCTTCAATTTCTGCGTTCACACCAGGATCGTTTTGGTTCTCGTCCTCTAACTTATTTTCTCCACCCAAACTTTTATCCTCATCCATTCGCTTTTTCTTGGCAACAACGTTGTTATCCTGCCAAAAACTTGAATGTAAGAGAACCTGCTGAATGAGTACATCGAAATGCCATAATATCAGCAGTTTTTGACAGATGGATTTATAGATGTTAACTCGTTTTGCAACGGATTAGGCATATGTCCATGAATAAATCAGGAGATGCCTAGACAAAAATTTTAGGAGCTGGATGATAGTCTCAAGGAGGAACACTTCAACCACTTTAAAATAACGATGAGACTGATATTCATACAAGCTTGAAGGGTGTATGCTTATACTTTATGATCCCTCACATATTTTGTTTTAGTAGACTCTACGTGTCGTTATCCTAATAATTTACATTAGAATCTTCAACAACAAAAAATATTGATAAAATACCAATCAATTTTTTATTATAAAATGTACAAATTATGTCATAATAATACAAATAAAATTATAAGTTCCCTTATTATTTAAGAGTGAATAAGCAGATGTACTGAAAACTGACAAGGACTTAATTGAAACATACAATCGGTGACGTCCAAATGTTCATAATCCATGACATAGTGGTTTTAGGATTTGAATTAAACAAGAAAATCATAACTGTAGACTTGCAGTTTATATATATTTGTCAAATTTTTGAGCTTGATAGATAGGCTATGATAAATAAACGAAAAACAATGTCCTGACTCGAACTGTAAAGTCACAAGATCAAACCACCATCCGCAAATTACCTTTCATTATCAACTGTAAGCCACGTGTTAGGGAACTCGATAGAGATTGTATAGCTATTAGTATATTGATAGTAAAATAAGAAATAACTGGAGCAAGCTCCCCCTCTTGGATTTCCAGGCCAATACAGATATGTATTTCTAGAATATGAATGAAGATAATCCCCTCCCCTTCTCTATACCGAACCCTATATATAGCTTCTATACCCCCTCATTCTCACTCTCTCTCTGTAACTAATTTTTAACCACTAGCCTATGTGGCATATGTATATATTGCCTTCCCCATACTAGGAGGGGTGCTAACACCACGACTTTCATGTCATTTCAATAATGTGAGTAGGTTTTTATTAAATATATGTAGGATAGGTAAAGGGAACGAGAATATGAATACCATAGAATTAGGAAAGAATGTGAAACCTAGATGAAAAGAACTTACAGGTTCATCAAAAAGTTTGTCTAATATATCATAGTTGATTTTGGAACCAAGTCTCTGCAAAACAGAAGTTATATTTTTCAGTCAAGGAACTAAAACAACATTATTCATATATCTCGACAGAAAAATTACAACAAAATGAAAACCTGAATACAAGACCAAGTACCATTGTTGTAAAATTTTCTTTATTTTTTAATTATCCAAGTGTTTCTCCCTTGGGTGATGTGTCATTTAATACTACCAAAGAATCATCGAATGGTCATTTTGCCTATCCTAGGATGTGACATGGCACTAAAAACGTCTCACTAGGAGAATGCTCAAGGATATTAAAACTTATAGAATTATCTCTCCCAGGACTGTTTTTGTGGAAACTTGACAGAGGACATTCTATGTATATGTGATCATCCTACGTCATCCAGTTCTATAGTCCCTTCCAATCAGAAAGAAAGGCCCAATCTAATATACAAAAACCACAAGCTCAGGGCTATTACTCTATACATGAACAGATGAGAAACCTCTGCTACAATATGTAAAGAGCAACCAGCCAATAATCAGAAAGATATACATGACTGATTCATTCACAGGAATCGTCAATGCAAATAACACTATTTGGCTGCCACTTTGGCCAAGTGAGAGACAGTAATCATGGATTTTCTAATGACCTTAAAACTCCAAAGAGAAAATATTGATAAACAGTCAGAACTCTGTTTAGAAAATTTAAAAATGCTCCTATATAATATGTCCCTACTGTTGTACCTTCTTGTTCAGCATTTGACGAGCAGCTTCTGAAGCAGATTGAGCAGGGGCTAAATTTCTTGCCTCTGCAGCTCGTTTTTGCTGCCTTTCCTGCCAGAGAACAACCAAAGAACTAACTGAGCATACGGGGGTATCAAGAAGCAACACAAGAAGACATTAAAACAATTAGAAAAACAAGAAAATAATTGTTATGGAAAACATAACCAGAAAGAGAATTATAATACCAATACAGGCCAACAACACAGATTCAACCATAACATCATTATATGACACTCAATTTTAGAGCAACCTACAGGGATCACATCCCATGTTATTTTTCATGAAACACGGCAAAAGAAGAAAGTGAAAGACTTCATCAATGTAAAACATACAATCTAATATGTTGTCAATTAGTCCTGTTTACTCTTTCCTTTCTTTTTGTTTCTTTGAATGGCTCTCAGTGAATTGTGATAAGAGAGAAGTGTAAAACACACACACACACACACACACACAGAGAGAGAGAGAGAGTTGCTGTTGTTGTAATAATGGGTCTTATTTTTCAAGTATTATAAAGAAGATAGGATATGTTCTCTAAATTTCTAGTGCGTCGAATGTAAAAGAAATTAGAGTTTATAAAAGAAATAAAAATGGTAAATCACTCAACCACAAGCATTAATTTGGCAGAATAAAGAGTGAGAATTGAGATGAAAGTAAGGGCACAAGCTGCAATCTACTTTATGCTAAGTTTTTCCTTATTAGATGAGGAATAATAATTAGATACATTATTCAACTTTGTTCAGGACTTGGGCTCCTTTAAGAATAAAGAATTCATACCAGAGTAGGATTCAATTCTGTTTTAGATATTTTAGTTTAAAATATCTTTACTAATAGAATAAAGATTCTAAAAACTTTTATATATGTATGTGTGTGTGTATACTCAATCCTACAATTTAAAAAAAAAAAAGAATTTTCTCTATCAAAATGAATTTTCATTTAAAAGGTGTGATTCTTTCTTTTAAAAGTAATTCTTTGACTTGAAGAGTGATTTCTAGTTTCTTATCCTCCATTGCATGGATATCTTACTAAAATTTCAACACCTAGTCTAAATTTCCAGCAACCAACCCAAAAATTCCAGCTATTCCAAACCTGAAATTCCAACAACCTAAGATGAAATCTCAAACCTAAACTTCAATTCTAGCAATCAGATTTTGTAAATTTTGTGAGTTCTAACTTGTATTTTATATTACTTCCAACTCTTCCTACATCAATTTGGTATCAAAGCTAGAGTACACAATGATGACAGTAGTTCACTCAAGCCCAATACTTGTTAGTGGACTCTACACTCTGCCCAGATTAAAAATTCTAATAATTACCAAGAAGATCTCCAAGATTAACTCAACATTTGGATAAGTAATTATTCCTATACTAGAGTACATAAAAATATTTGATGAACTTTCCACCCATGGTGAAAGAATGGAACTTGAATAGTAATTTATATCTCACTACAAAAATAGTTTAAGGCCAGCAAAAAATATCTAGGACAATAAATAACAAAGTTTAGAAATCCAGTCGAGGAGTTCAACATAAAGAGAACTACGACTATGCAAAATTTTAAGCAAACAGATCAACTTTGCTTATGAATGTACTAACAAAGATCTGTACATGAAGGAAGAATGTAAATGAAGGAAGAAGAAGAGGTAGAATCTAATGAATTTGTGTGTGAAGATGACGTTGAGAAAGAGTTGAAAATCTATGGACATTAGTACTCAACTCTTTAATAAAAGAAACCTTAATTTTCTCTATGAACTCGAATTTTTAATTAAAAGGTGTGATTCTTTTTAGATTCTAAGAGAGATTCCTAGTTCCTTAACTAATAGAAGCAAAATTTTAAAAGGGAATAGAATGTAAAACACAATGAAAAATGTAAATATTTAATAGCTGTAATAGTCTAATTTGAGAGGACCAAACTCCATTATGAAGTTCAATTTGTCATTTCAAATATTTCTACCCAATATAATTCCTATGATACTTATAGTAGCTACCTTGACTATTATTTGATAACAAATCTAACTAAATTCCTAAAACATAGTAGACAAAAGATGTATTTATTTCAAGGACAAGTCCCTCGCAACTAGGAGCTAACGGAAGGAATTAATTCTCTCCAACAACATTTAGATAATGGAGATCAAGTAATTGATAATGTTGATAAAATGCTTTCCACTCTTTCCTCGAACAGGTTAGCAAGGGAGGCGAGATTGCAAACCCGACTTGTCCTCAAAGTGAAAAGACAGAAATTGATCAACAAGAAGGTCAAAATTTTCCTAAGTAGCCTATTAAAGTGGTCAATCTTCCCAGTGAACTAACAACTCCAAAGTAAGAACCCTTGTTTCTTTAACGCACAAATAAGACAATATTTTGGCAAGAGAAAGAGTAATCTCCCAACAAGAAATAATTGGTAAGGGAGCTAGTGGACGAGCTGGCATTTGTCCCAAAGGTGAGCGTAGTTGTGACACATTGAAGATAGGATACACTCTAGAAGATGTCAATTAGCAACTAGTCTAATATGTTGAGTAACTTTGTAAGGGCCAAAAATCTAGGGGAAAGTTTCTCACACCTTGTTTAGCAAGTGAACGTTGACGATGAGGTTGAATTCTTAAAATTCAAAGTCAACATTATTAAAACTTAGCTCTCTTCTCTTAGAATCAACTTGGGCTTTCATGCATGTCTGAGCCTTCAAGAGATTTGCTCTCAAGAGTTTCAACATGTCCTCACAAAGAATAAGTTGTTCTTCTAGCTCACCAAGGTGCGTTTCTCCCATAACAAATGGACGAAGTGGCTTAGGATCTCAGCCATGGATAACTTTGAAATATGTAGTTTTGTGGAGGTGTGAATGTCAGTAATGAAAGAGTATTCAGCCCAAAGGCAAATGTACTACGTCTAATAGCTTATTCATGGACAAAGTAACGTAAGTAGGTTTCTAAACACTGGTTTACCACGTTGGTTTGGCCATCAGATTAAGGGTGGTAAGAAATTCTAATTCTCATGCACATTTTACTCAATCTGAAAATTTTCTTCCACAAGTTATTGAGGAAAATGATGTCTCTATCCAAAAAGGATCGACCTTGGGATGTCGTGAAGGTGAACAATCTCCCTACAAAAATTTTAAGCAACTTTTTTCACAGTAAATGGATGAACTAAAAGAATAAAACAAGCATATTTACTAAGGCGATCAAGAATAGTATCAAAATTTCTAGATCTAGGAAGACTAAGGATGAAGTTTGAAGATTTATCTTCCCATATCCTCTTCCATATAGGTAGGGGTTGCAAGAGACCAATAGGAGCTAAGGCTTAACATGTTAAACAATTTTGAACATAATGCTTAAAGTCTTACTTCAATCCTAACCATAAGACATTGGAAGAAAGCCTGTTGAGTCTTCAAATATCCACCATGAGCTGCAAATAAAGAGTCATGGGATTCAGTTACAAGATGCATTGTCTAGAATAACCAAAGGATTGTTGTAATATAATTTTTAGTCGACCACTTGAAAGTCCATATAAGAAGTGGAGTCTTTGGAGAGTCCCTTCATAATTTTATTGGTGTAAGGATCCATTTGAAGGGCTTCATCCATAAAGTCCAAGGCAACTGAGAGAGCCAAAGTTAGAAAATCAACATGTTGTGGAAGTTGAGAAAGTGCATTTACTCCCTTGTTTTCTTTTCTAACCTTATAAATGATGGAAAAGGCTTTTTTGTTCATTGGTAGTAATAAGCTGCTCCAATAAGAATTTAGGGCTGAAATGATTGGTCTTGACAAACAAATGTTGATCTAAGAGAAAATGCCTCCATTTCTATAAAGCTAAAGCAAGAGCAAGTGATTCAGTCATATGTGGATTTTTTGAGAAAGAAAATCACTTACTAAAATAGGCCACATGGTGATCTTTTTGAAAAAGTATGGCTCTAATTCCTTCATTTGAGGTATCATGCACCATTATAGATGGTTGATTGAAATTTTGAAGGCACAAATAGGAACCAAAATTAGAATACTTTTTAAATTGTTGGAAAGCCTCGTCAACTGCTAAGAACCTCCAAAATGCATTTTCTTTGTGAGACCAACTAATGGTCTAGCAATAATACAATAATTTTGCATAAATATGTTGTAGTACCCTCTTAATCCCAAAAATTCTCATAATTGCTTCACATTATTTGGCACATAGCAACCTTGGACAGCCTAAACCTTTCCTTGATCTACTTCAACACCTTTGGTAGATACCATATGATCCAAAAAGTATATTTGGGTCTGGCCAAATAAGCACCTGGAGACTTCAGTAAAAAAATAGATTGTCATAAAGACACTCGAAAGTAATCCAGAGACACTCCAAGTGTTGCTCAACCGATGGACTATAAATTAGGATGTCATAAAAGAATACCAAAACAAATCTTCTTAGGTGTGGCCTGAAAAGGTCGTTCATAACAACTTGGAAACTTGATGGACCGTTAGTAAGACCTAAAGGTTGGTTTGGCAATATCAACTAGATTGACACGAATTTGATAATATCCTGATCATAGGTCAATCTTGGAAAAAAATTGCAGCATCATGTAAATCATTGATAATCTCATCTATATTGGGTATTGAGCATTTGTCAAGTATGGTAATATGGTTTAGTGATCGATAATCAACACACATTCGCCAAGTAATTACCCGCTTTATTGACTAAAAGAATAGAGCTAGCAAAAAGGTTGGAGCTGAGGCGTATAAAACCTAAGCAAAGCAAATCCACTACATGTTTTTCAATTTCAAATTTTTGAAAACATGGATATTAGTAAGGCCTAATGTTCGGGGTTGGAATTTGGGATGAGATGTATGGAATGGGTGTGTGATTGGAAGGATGGCATAGAATTAGGAAAAAATAGATTTAATTTGTGAAGTAAAGCTTGAATTTCAATTTTCTAAATATGAGGAATACCTAAGCTATAATTCTCTTTTACCAAATATTAGAATGTCATGTTGGTTTGGATTCTATGAGGGACCCTTGTAACTAGGCATGGAAATTGTGTCCGGGCCCAACCCTAAGTCAACATATCAGGCCTAGTTTGACCAGACCTCGGGTCTAGTATCTGAGCCCGACCGGTCAGGCCCAGACAACCAAGAGCGACAAAACAATGTAATTTTTTGAAAAAAAATTTAAAAATCATAAATTCGGCTTGGCCAACCCAGCCTCTTTGGGCCCATTGGGCTCGAGCCAAGCCCAAGCCCGAGATATACCCATTGCCATCCCTACCTACAACTTATACTTTCAGCCATTCAAATTCAAAATTAGAAACATCTCATTCCAAATAGCTTGAATTGTGTTGAGCGATGCGAGCCATTGAATACCTAGCACAAGATCAGCTCCTACGATTAAGAATGGAAAATAATTTTGTATTAGTTTCAAACCTCCCAATTGTACTTCAATATTCTAGCAACTTTGATTGCAGCTAATCACATCCCTATTTCCCATTTGGCTCCAAATGAAGGAATAAACTACATTGGTAGTTTGAGGTCTTCAACGATAGTCTCAGCCATGAAATTTTGAGCTGAGCTACTGTCCACAAGTATGAGGACTTCCCTACTATCGAGAATTCCTTGGAGCTTCATGGTGGTACTAGCTAACTTTACCAAAATCACATTTAAAACTAATTTCAACAATGTCAACTTGTGCATCACCATTGGGATTGTCTTCGTGGCTAGCATTGTCTTCTCTACCAGCTTTGTTGTCACTATTTGTAAGCTCCAAGAGAAAAAAGCATCTATTTTTCTTCAGTGATCAAGAGCAAATTTCTCATTACACCAAAAGCGCAAACCTTTAGCAATCTGATTTTGACATTTAGCATCCCATAGGCTACATGGATTTGAGTGGGTGGTCAATGGAAAAGTACACGTGATTGTCAAGGAAGAGTCAAATGAGCCAATTAGGTCTCTTGGGCATGCAAATTAGGACTAATTTAGACTCAAATTACATGGCCACTCATAGCTTCATACACAGTGTGCGGCTTGTCAATCTGTACAACTATTTTAATATACTCACTTAACCTATGGAGAAAAACACCCCATAAGTAGTGATTTGGCCAATTCGTTTACTCTGGTTGATCACTTCGCGAACAATTAAAGGTATTCCAAAGTTGTCAAGTTTTGGCATACACTACATAAGTATTCATCTCAATTCTAAAAATCAATTGGACAATAATTTTCCTATAGCACCTTAACAAGTTCATCCAAATAGACAAGAGGTCGTTCATTATTGAGCCATGAAAATAAATCCAACATGTCTCCTTAAGGGTATATAGCTACAAAATGTACTCCTACTTCGAGCATTATTAACCATAAGTTCTTCTAGTGTTTGATAGTAGCAAAAATATTTACCTTCAAATCTCGAAAATTCCATCTTTGTGTGTGGACACAAAGTCGGACTCCACCACCACAAACTATCAGCCTCTTCTTCTTTGACCTTTAACCAAATAAATCGTCACGGTTCCAAAAGCTTTAGGACAACTCATTTTCCTTGCCCTCGTTGGTTGCCACTAGAATGGATTCGGTTGGCAGAGCACCACTGGCAATGGCCTTAAATGCTGCCACCTCTATTGCTAGTGTATCTATAGCTTCAAGTTAAGATGCAATGGAAGCAAGTTGTAATGTTATGGGGTCAACATTTGGTGATGGGGGTGGTGGGGTGGTGTTTTGTGAGTTGGAAGGGTGGCAGCAGTGGACTTGCATTTTGTGTTGGTGGCAGAAGAACATGTAAAAACCATTATGAATTGAGCTGCTCTATTACCAAAATGATAGAAGCAAGATTTTAAAAGGGAATAGAATGTAAATTGAGTGACCATGGGAATATTTAATAGTTATAATGTTCCAATTCGAGAAGAACAATCTCCAAATTGAAATTCAATTTGTTATTTCAGATATCTCTACCCAATACAATGCCTACGAGGCTTGATGGCTATCCCTGACTATTATTTGATAATAAACCTAACTAAATTCCTAAAAGGCAATAAGGTTAACTACTTATTCCCGAATAAGTTCTTAGAAATTAGGAGATAAAGAATGGAGTTGAAAATCTTCTCCAGTAGCATTTAGATAATGCAAATCAAACATAAAGTTAGAATTGATGATGATGATCGTGCTTTCCACCTTTTCCTCGTATAGGTTAGCAAGGGAGGTGAGATCATATTACTACCCTTCATTGCTTGTTTACCTCACAAAAGTTCTAACACTTCTAGTCTAAATTTCCAGCAACTAATCTTAAAATTCTAGCTATTCCATGAAATTCCAACAACCTATGCTGAAATCTCAAACCTAGAACTCAAATTTCAAAAGTTTCATGGATTCTAGCTATTAGTTTAATATCTCTTCTACATGTCCTACATTAGCTTCAGCTTATATGACAATGCTATAATTATCTTAAATCAAATGGGTGTACTAGGATTTTGTATGTAGACATGATTTTAAAAAAGTTCTTAGAGTAGAATCTTCACTTCTGCCAGATCAATCATTACATTGCACAAACCTTCATGTAATTAGGTTGAAATTTGTAGCAAGAATTATACATATTTCACCCAACCAATCCAGTTGATAGTATTATTTTGTGAATATAAGTAGTCAAATGCCTAAGCAACATAATGTAAGGGGCATATCCAGCTATTGCAGTGAAAAGGTAGACACATTTTACGAGAAATTGAATAGACACATTCTACAAGAAATTGAAACCAAACCATATCTACTAAAAAAAACAAGAGCTAAATGCATAGTGGTAGTAGGAATCCCAAAATTACCTTTTTACTTTTTGCTACAGCTGCTGCAACAGCTGCATCAAGCTCCCTGGCAGCTTTCAAATCCTCAGGACAATTCTGGAAATTTGCCTCCCAAGCTTCCTTAGCAGCTGCAGCAGCAGCCTCTTTAGCTGCCTGTTCCTGCAAATAGTCGCAATGTTGAAGAGCCAGATATTAACTACAATCTCTTACACGCAAGAATAAAAATCCATTAACAAACATTGTAAGTCATTATCCAAAACCTCAAAACACGTACTAGTTGAATCTTCTCTAGATCACAGACATCATAAGTAACGTATAAACATCTAATGAGAAAAAGAAAAAAAAAAACAATTACAGGAAAGTATGTGGGTTACACAAATAATCTGATTGCATACTCAAGTTATTCTTACGCTATGTTATTTTATACCAAAAGAATGCTAATATTTTCTTATGTTCCCTTCATGGTAATATGAAAGAAGAGGGTGGTCTTACAAAGGAGTTGGTAAAGTTCTGACTGAAGTTCAAGGCACGAACCTAATAATACGAACAAATAATACGAGTTAAATCTTGAAGTTTATTACCTCAAGATACTCTCGATTCATTTCTTCCCATATGATTTTCTTGTACTGCTTTTCTTCCTCATTATGAAGGTAGCCATCAACCTACAAAATAAGTCCTGAGTGTCACATGATGCCATTAATACAAATATAAAACCAAACATGCTGATCACAATGTGCCAGGCAACAGTAATCTGAACAGCAGGGTTTAAAATCACTACATCAGTAGGGGCCGCACATGATAAGGAAGCATTATTAGAACCTCAAAAGTTAACACTTTCATTTTCTTAGTGATGGTAATATGGAGAGGAAGAGAACAGAAGTAATCAATATCATAAATCAGGTATGAGAGGAACCCACAATTTCAAAAGAACTCTCATGAGATGAGAGAAAGATTACATTTTTGTTTTTTACTATATTAAGTCCTCAGTGGTCCTTTTGTGTTAGTTGATCAGGGGCAGAGAGAGGGGGAGAGAGAGGAACAATGGATAAGTCAAACAGTTACCGCAGTTAATAAATTTAATGTTTAAATATGGAGCTTAGGAGTATTCTTTACATTTTAAAAAGCACCAAAGATTGAAATTGTCAAAGATGGACCACAACCTGGTGCAAAGTCTGAGGATCAGACTTTGATTAGGCCAGTGTAGCCATTACACTGACAGAAATTCCTCTAAACAATATTTGGCTCTTTACCTCAGCATCATCAATATCAGAAAAGTTGTCTGATCCATCATGATCTATAGAACTTGTGTCATCAACTCTGTGTTCATCGGAACTACCACCATTGGAAGCATCAGCACCTGAAACATTAGGTTCAAAGTACACATCTTGTATCAACAGACTATAGTAAATACCAAGAAGAAGTATAGCTTTGCAAAGATAAAACATGACTTACCAACATTTTCAGGCACCGTTGATTGTTCTTTTCTATTTTTGTTCACAAATTGTTCGCTTGGATGTTTTTCAGTCTATACAAGTAACAAGTAAATGAGCCACAAAATAGAATGTGGAAGTCTAAATAGTTCATTAAGATAGAAAATGGAAGTTTAAATAATTCATTCGAAACATTCGGTTAAATTTGGAAACTAAACAAATTATATCGCCTTCGTAATTTGTCAGATTTGCTTAATTTGATAGACAGTTTTTGTTAGTGGGGTAATGACTTCATCGTGTTCAGAACATCTTCCGACTGGTACTGATTTCTGTCAATATATAGTGCTACTATGGAGTTTTATCCTTAACAAGTTGGGTTATATCAAATTATAGCATGGAAAGAATATAACATAAAATTTTTAAACATGATAAGCAAGCCAGTATTTAAGAATGATTCATGTAATTCTTTATTCCTTGACAGCAGGTACTTTTGACATAAAGAAATTGCTTTCCAATCCTGACTTCCCAGAACGACCATTCTCACAACATCTACAGAAAATATAACAGCAATGATAATGCCATGAAAGGAAGCCCAAGAACAAGGATTAACACTCTCCAAAAAGTCCTCTCATGCATCCATAAGTCCTCCCAAACAGAACACTCTCAGAGTGGCGGACTCTCAGAGTGGCGGAGGCTGCAAATTTTCCCAGTGGATGCCATCAACTTTAAAAGAATTAAAATAAAATGAACTTTATCCTTTTCTCACATAATATAAATAAAATTATCTACATAAAAACGAAACAACAATTAAATGAATGAAATTTAGTTTTTCTTTATTAAAATGACATCAAATTCTTAGATCTTGCATCCTCAATGAGAGAAATTAGATGAGTGTCTTAAGGATTGTGAACTTATATGTTGTAGACCTTTAAAAATTACAAAGATAAAGAAACAGAAGGATTTATACTATTAGATAATGTTTCGAGAAAAAGATAATATTGGGTTGACAACATTAGATTTTCAGAAGCTATAATAAGATATGATTTCCTTTTTACTTAAAAGCAAAATGCTTGAGTTATTAAAGTAAAACAATACTATAATCAAATTGTTTCATTTTTTATTCTAACAAACTTCATTTGTTGTACTAAACAAAGAGTAGTTTATTATTCTTTCATTTTTTGAGCGAAATATCTTGTTTATCCATAAATATTTCAGTGGGGTCAAAATCAAGCACCATCCATGCACACTCCTGAAGGCTACTTCCGAAAGCAAACTTTACTAAATTTTAACTTCTTATTTACTAAATTATTATTCTTCCAAATGCAATCTTATAAAAACAAACTAAAGAGGATGGTAGATCAACTAAAACAGGCTAGTGGACAACTCATACTGTGAGACAGAGTTTCAAACTTGACAAAATTTTATCAAGCAATGACATGAATTGTTTTGGGCCAAATTTTTTGTTTTGAGGTAAAGGACAGATTCTATCTACAAATGCCTCAGTCTGTAATATGCCAAGAACCAAACATTTGATGGTTCAGAGGTAGGCATAGAAAACTTTTGAAGTCAAGTGACAGCAAATAAGAACAACAGAATCATGCACCCAAAGGAAAATATTTCCACATTGACTTCCTACAAGAAATGTCTTAAGTGTGAGATTCTTCCACAATAAGGAAATCCTAACCTGAAAAGTTGAGAAGAAAACCAAAATAGCAAGCAAAAGAAGTATGTTAAAGTTGAAAATTTTTGGTTTATGAAGTTTGTACCAACCAAATCTGAGTGATCAGCCTTATCAGTGCTTGATGAATATTCCATTCTTTGCTTCTCAGCTTCCATTCTTTGCCTCTCAGCAACTTGGAAAGCTGGAGGATCTGATCCCCCTTCAAATCCTATGAACTGCAATGGAACAGGATCATTAACACCACTTCAAACCATTCAAAATTAAACACCGAGGCACATGATTATGTATAAACCACATAATGAACAACAAGAAATTAGGGTAGGACACCAGAAGCATGTCCCCGAAAGGATGAGAACTCACGTATGCATAACAATCTTTACAAAGTCCAAATCCAAATGGAGGTTTATTAGTACCCTTGTGCTGACAAAGTAATCCTTTAGAGTTCATTCCATTCAGCCCAATATTTGGTTGTTCTGTTGCACAATCTTTAAGTTCTTCTGCCTTTGCATTTAGTTCCTCGATCTAATTGCCACAGAGGAAAACAAAAAAAAATAAATGCTAACGCACAAGAATTTTTGTAAAATAAAGTTGAAGGACATTGTCCAAGCAAAAAAATGAAATAGAAATAAGATCAGATCACCAGTAAGATGAAAAAATGTTCACATACTTTGAAGATTAACATGCAAATACTTCCTTCACAAATTCAAGGAATGAAACAAACACCACCAGCAACCACAATTTTCTGAATCCCACTAGCATGCTTTCCACATTTACAGCCTCTATGAGAACTTAGGGGTTAGAGATACATTAAACCACATTCTCTTGTCTAAAACTTCCGCAAACATTTTGTAGAAAGTGCAGAAACATAACCAAGAATTATAATCACAACAATTTGACTTCCACAATATGTGCAGTAACTAATGAATTGGGTGCTGATGATTATGCTCTTTGAAGGTAACAACTATAAATATGTAACATCCCAGTAGCCATCGGTTGTCAATCATCCAAATGAGATGCATTAAATTACATTAGAGCAAATTCAGCCATATTCAATAGTTAAAAATGAGATGTGTTATTCTTAGAAAATATCCAGACTCTATGATCCAACAGCTGCAGTTCAAATCCGAAAGTAATCAGCACACATTTTAATGGCTAAAAACTAACAAAAGATGCTTAGGTGCACAATTTCGTTTTGGATCTGTATTGCATTCAAACCCTTTGAGTTGCAGAGTTCATCAAAAGATTACATATTAACAAGATCTACAAATTCCTTCCTCCAGTGTCTCGTCACATATCAAATTGTGAGCAGGTACACCTCAACTTGGAACACATAATGAAGTAAACTCCCTTCATCCAAGTGCATTATGCTTTGATCTCACTTTGCAAATCACATAAATTTGTTAAAAATTGGAAGATTCTATGAGGAAATGGTCACCTTCATGGCTATAAACAATGTGCTTCTGTTTGTGAACCCACTTGTTGAACACAAAGATCACCTAGATTCTATATTCATGACTTAATCATTATCCATTATAAGAATGTATATTTAGAATTATAGTATTAGAATCATATTAGACTTTCTAAATCTAAGTTTTTTTTAATTTATCAATCTAAATCTAACTAAATATAGATAAAAATAAATAATAGGTTAAATTTCGAAAAAAATAAATAATAGATATAAATAACAAAATTAAATAAATAACTAGAAATAAAAATAAAAAATTTTAATAATAAATAATTAGAATATATTAGAATTAGATATAACAAATTTAGATCTTGCACTTCCAACATTATTCCATCATTGATATACATACAAAAATGTAAATATGACATATTCCATTTTTAGCACTGACATGACGATGCTTTCCGTTGCATTATACTTTCAAGAAACATACCGTCAAGCTTCCAGATTCCGTATTCTCAAACTCAACCAATCGCTTTGTCAGTGTTGCTTCACAAACGTGTACCATTCTTAGCTATGACAGGAAAAGTATGAGTCACATAACCAGCATGAAGAACAATATCTTAAACTGCAAAAACTAAATCTATAATGAATTTAGAGAAAGCATAAATTAAAGACCCTATGAAAAAGAATTGTGACGGCACAATTCACAAAAATTTGACAATAAGTCAATTTGGAATGTAACATAACTTTGCAGCAATTATCATGAGTCATCAGGAAATAACAGAAACAGTTGGTAACAAAAATCATTTGCGTGCTGTTTGAAATCATCTTATAAGCCAATAATTAATGCTTATCAGCCATCATTTTAACTAACTTGTATTGCAAGGCTATAAAAGATAGTTTACAACCAAAAACCATCACAGTAACAAGCACATGGCCAGAACCATTGATGACCCTTGGCCAAAATCAATGTGGCCAGCCACCAAATGCAAATCTTGTACTACCTACTTCTAATTGCCTAAAAGATGATGTAACAGAGATGAAAATAGCCTAAAAGATGATGTTGCAGAGATGAAAATAAAATAGCCTAAAAGATGATGTTACGGAGATGAAAATAAGTGAATTAAGAATATATTCGCATGAAATTATAATTCCTTTGTCTTACTAGTCTTAATCTCCGAGACATACTAGTGTGACTTTGATGTCACACTGATCTCATGAAATGCCACATAACCCATTTGCAGCAGTCAAGTAGTAATGTCAAACAATCTAGGAGGTCAATTAGTGTAACTGGTTACTGAAATTGAAATTGATTAATGCATATATAGCAGTTACTTGTTCCAATTGTCTACTTGAGAACTTCAGATCACTAACAATGCACAAATGACTTACAATGTCGGATTTGGAGCAGTTCAGACCATGTGACAGTGCAGCTATGTATAAGGCTGCACCCCATAACCCGCTAGGCCTTCTTCCTGTCTGTAAAAAAATTGAGTTCAAATTTTAGAACGTTAAATACACCACTAAAAGATACCAAATATAAAGGAAACAAAAGCCAAACCTGCATCCAATCACGATTCATGCTAGCTATAATTGTCAACGCTAATTCAGAAATATCCTTATTTTTTTCTCCTGCTAAACCTACAAAAGTAGTGCTCATTGCATTCCCTTCTTAAACATAGTGATGATAAGACATGTTAATTTAGCCCAAGCCAGAATTAAAATAATGACCATGAAAAGATAAAAGATTAAATTGTAAAGAAAAGATTCATACATAGGTTAACTGAAAATGGATTGCTTGAATAAGTTAACAAGGAAAATATAAAATAACAATTTATCACTGCACTGGATAGACCTCAAATTGTTTTATAAAGCAAATCAAACAGCAAAGAATCTCAAAATAAAAGTATAAGCTGCTACAGAAAATTGATTACTCAAAGACATACTTACAAGCTGTATACTTATGAATAAAAATGGATGGATCAAGAAGTTTCTGACAAATGGGGTGCTCGGTAAGATTCAATACTTTGCAGAGCTGCAAAAATACAGCACCTAGTACATAGCTGCCAATAATTTTGATACAAGTTAAATTGAAACATCCATAAAAAAGCTGGTTGATGAAGAATAAAAATTAATTTTAGTTTCGTATTAATCTTCCTATTAAAAGGAAATTTTATATTTTAGCTTATCTTCATTAGTTCCTTTAAGTCTATTAAGATAATATAAGATCCTTATTTGAGGTAGGATTCTATTTTTATGTTGGAAATTTAGGTACAATTTTAATTCCATTAAGATTAGGGTTCAAAGAGTTTGACTATATAAACATGTTTGGATTTCAATGCTTTAAGGGACATAGAAGATTGATGTTTCATTTGTTAAGCTTTCATTCCTTAAGAGTGATATTTGGACAATTAGGAGCAATTTCTAAACTATAACCGTGAGTTTTAGAAACTTTAATATGTGTCCAATGTTTTTTTATTGTTTCAACACTATCAGTGATTCCAGTTTCTTGATACAAACCCTAGGAATGATTCCTAATCTATCCTTCTTAGAATTTCTTTACTTTATAAATTCCAGGCTTTAAAACCCTAGATTCCAGCACAAGTAAAAACTTCCAGCAATTTTAAATTTTACAAATATTATTTTATCAAAACTTCAGAATGACCTTTATTCATCCTACATCCCTAGTGACTACCAAAACAACAGAAAAGTGGGAACTATCATTAAAAGAGAGGTTTCTTACATATTTATTCTCAAATAATTGGAAAAATCAATAAGAAGGTATGGTCTTCTATTCTCCCTGCACATATGAAAAATTAAAGAACATAAAATCAAGTTGTTGAATTAAGCCTGACCATATCAACAAGAAATCATCAGCATCTCACAGGGAGGTCAATCTGAGCAACGTTAATATGCAAGAAACCATGGGTGTTGATTACTATCTTCAAGATGATACTTTCGCATTCACAAATAGACTTATTGACAATATCTAACATTCAAATTCAACCCTAGCAAGCAAGGTCAAATGAAGTCGTCTGTTAATCACTTTAGATGCATGCTGACAATGAATTCAGAAATGAAGAAATTGTACTTGGGAGTCAAAAGTAACGTTGTACAGCAAGTTAACCCATGCAATAGTATTTATTTGCCTCCCATACCATCAGAATTTTTTCACTTAGCTCATCATTTGTATTCACTATCTGAAATGTTTATAACAGACTTTTGAAGCTATTAGAGAGCAGAGGATAAAAGCAACCACAGAAGACTTACGTCCCTATCTTTTAAATCGGAGGTATTCATGTTGCTTTACCCTGTCCTTTGAAATATTTAACTACATAATAAGAGAATCTTAGGGATAAATTCATGTTCTTCAGATATTGTAGTAGAAGATTCCCTGTACTCTTACCTTATTCAAGTACATTCTTCTGTTACTAAATTTGAAAAGATCTCATTCCTGTAGGAATGACAATCTTGAATTTGGAATCAAAACAGACAGATCAAAGTAGTCAGGCCTTGGACTAATCATTGCAGAAGGGACGCAAGTCATTGAGCTACGAAGAATTGAAGAGAATCTAAAGATTTTACTAGA
This sequence comes from Erythroxylum orinocense, assembly GCA_025531955.1. Classification (NCBI taxonomy): domain Eukaryota; kingdom Viridiplantae; phylum Streptophyta; class Magnoliopsida; order Malpighiales; family Erythroxylaceae; genus Erythroxylum; species Erythroxylum orinocense. The sequence goes on along the minus strand of JANZLX010000007.1, from coordinate 289,150 downwards.
GAACCAAGCTAGGAATGAAAAACTTTTGATTGAAAATCAAAACAGAACTAAGAGATTAGAGAAGGAACTTAAAAGCATGTTCCACTAATTCATGCGAACCATACCAAAGCCATCGAAGAAAACTCACAGGAAAAGAATCTGTGATGAATATAACAGGAGCCTCCCAAGGGAAGGAGGTGTACACTACCCCCACAAGATTCAATAAAAACGAGCTTCTTGCATTTGCAAGCATTGAAGTGAACAACTGGATACATAGCGAGCAGTTCTTTTTATTGGATCTCACACCTATGGAGAAGAAGGTAGGAATTGTGGCCATGCACTTAAAAGGGAGAGGCCCAAGAATGGTACCAATTGGTCAATCAATGATGAACCATGGGTGACCATTGAAGATGAGAGGAATTGAAAGGCGCCATCCAACAAAGATTTGACTAAAGTTGCCAATAGAAGCCAACATTCCCTCCACATTCCGTGTTTCTCAATTAAAGAAGTATGCTTCCTAGGACTGCCCATCTCCACTTAATTACCCATTGTGGTTCATCTAGTGGATAAGCAACCTAATGCTATTTTTGATTGTCAAATTGTGAATCGTCACAACTGGCCTTTGACCCAAGTATTGGTTCAATAGGTTGTACGGTCAGAGAAGGACACAACATGGGAATCCCTTTATGAGCTCCATCAAAGATACCCAGATGCCGACCTTGTGGACAAGGTTCCAGGAGAGGGGAACGTTGTTATGTGAACCATGAAGAAAATCATGCAAAGACAAAATCCATGCAAGGAACAAACAAAGTCGTTTAGTATAAGTTCTTTTAATTCCCTAAGCCGATGTAGTCACCAGCTATATGGGCTACGCATGATTTCCAGTAAGGTCTTAGCGGCTTATATTGTTTTAAGAAGCAACAACTAGAATATAATATATGGAAAACCATCCTTCATTTCTCTCGCAATACCCTTTCTCTTTCTATCTCTTCATGGCATATCTGTTGTAACCAGTATGTCGTACTTAACAATTCACACCCCTGCAAATTGTTGTAACATTAGGAGAACAAAAGAATTGGAGTTAAGAAGTGGATTCCTTACCGACAAGCAATATAAAGACATGCAGCTTGGACCTGATCTGTCCTGCGCCCTCTAGTGAAATTTCTCTCAACAGCTATCTTTTAAAAGATAATATATAAATATATATATATATAAGAATTTGGTTGAACAACATGTACATGGAAATGAAGCCAAGTGTTGAAGAACATACTCGATAATACTCCATAGCTTGATTAACTATAGCAACGTTTTCACCCATGCCTAAACCATTCTTCAAGTAAATTAAATCATCATAAGCTGCAATATCAAAAAATGAGAATTTTAAACACCCATTTAATAAAGTTTGAAGTTAAAGTTCTACCACCATCCAGTATATTATTGCCAGGTCAAACTGTGCAATTGCAAAACTTCAAAAAATTTAGGAAGCTCTCACCACCAAGCACTAACCAGGGTTCTGTTACTTACTGATGTTTTGAAACATGAAAGAGACTATGACTACCGCAAAACACTAATCAATTACTAAGAAGTAAAAAGAACTAATGCTTGTTTTGCTACAAAAAGCCGCAGTCAACTTTTTCTAATTCATATAAAATGAAGAAGACATCCATCAAATAATTTTTGGCTCAAAATGTAATTTACACATTTACTTGTTTTGGAAGAAAAGGCAGTAAGCAAGACACCAACTAAGGGAGAAAGCAATGAAGAGATTAATTAATATGTCCAAAAAATGAAATAAAAAACTACTTAGAAGTAAAATATTCTTAGGCAAAATAGTTTTCCAAACACAAATAATCATGAAACAACATGTCCACTAAAATTGGAAATGGAAATGCCAAGAACCATAAAATATAATCGAATTGGCTCATCAAAATGATGGGTAGAGTCCAAGCTAAAGATGTGAAGAGAAAGATATAATAAGAATATTTATTAACTGTTTAGTATGGTTAAAAATATTCAATGGTAAGGAAAGAGAAAATTCCTTAGTTGGGAGTACTTCATTGAAACAAAGCAATGAAAAGGAAAACAATTAATTACATTTACAAATATCTTTAATCCTTATTGAATTGAAACATATTTCTCCCCTTCTCAATATGGATATTGTCTTACTAGAACATGAAAAATGTCAAACTAAGAAGGGTTGGAAGCTGTTTGAATATCATTGAAGTTTGGAAAAGTTGTTTGCATGATTACGCAGCTAGCCACCATTTTCTGGCTGACTGCAATATGCTTCTCGCAATAGATCAGCACATAATGATCACTTCCATTTTGAGACTCCAAAAACCATATCTTGTCGCCAACAACTAGTTTAGACCATAGGACTATAAAAGACTTCTTGGGCAGAAGAAAAACATGAAGAAAGTTGGGGTCCAAGAAACTAATTTTTGCTTCATTGTGATAAATTGAGTGAACAGCTAATAACTTGTTCTATTATCAAAAAAGAGTTTGGTTAAGCGCAATATACTTGTACAAGTTTATCTTCACCTATTGAAGAAGTTATAAAGGTTATGCTTCATCCAAGAGAAAGTAAGACGCTTTGGTGTTGTACAAGGACTTTTTTACCCCAATTCAAGAGCATAGTCAATTGAAGAGCCAAGGTGCTTAGGGAGTGGACACAGGCTTATAAAGAAAATCAAACTACTATAAAATCACATTTTAATATCTCTTCCCTTTACTCCATCATTTTCTTTACTACATTGTTTAATTGTTTGATTTGAGTTATATTTGCATAATCACTCATCACATAAGATATCCACATGCACGTAAGTCTTTCAAAGTTCGAAACGATTGTATTAATAACTCTTCAATCTATAAACTCCTAATTTATTGCCTCTTGGATGCCTTTTAGGCCAACAAAAAATATCACATTTGATATATTTAATGGAATATCACATAGTCAATAGATTTTTTTATCACCACATTGGAGAATCCTAAAAGAAATATAACTTGCTCAACATAACAAAATCCCTGAACTTCATTCAGCAACATAAGTGAAATACCCTAGTATGAATTGTAGTCCAAATCATAATAAGCATACCTTTGTCATATAACCTTTGTCGTGACAAGTTTTCAACTTCAACACTCTTTACAAAGCTTCCTGATATTTGGCTCTACAAAATAATGGGAAGATACGTGAAAGAGGACTTGAAGGGGAAAAAAATCTACGGATCGCATGAGTACAAATAAAGAATGCCTCTTGGATATATTTAGTTTCAAATTAGATTGGCTAAATCAAACTGATGTTTCTCTATACCCATATGAACCTTGGTGTCACAAGGAAGTTAAATCTAATCCTTTCTCGTCTTTCCACAATAATTCTTAAGTGCCTATTGATAGCAGGAGAGTGGCAAACTTCGAGCTCTACAATATCGTACAAGCAAATGATAAGCTATTTTCTCAAGAACAGAAGCAACTTTGAAGCAAGTATTTAAGCTCAACTTACACACAACTAAATTTTATGCACAAAGACAACCCTCTATTCTGTGCAATATAAAATAACGAAAAAGAGACAACACCATACCAGGCCTGATGCATTCTTCACAAATGTAACCTCGGTCGAGAAATTATCAAACTTAAGAACTTTACCGCATCTGCTACATGACCTTCACAACCCCAAAATCACACCAAAATTGACTTACAATAAAAGCACAGAGAGATGAATCTGTGATAACCAAACAAAATGAAATAAAAGACGTACAAGAGGCCGTCACCGTCTCGAAATCCGGGAACATCTCTAGCACAGGCTTTACAGAACACCATTGCAGGAGGGATAATAAAGCTTAGAAGAGATTATACAGCTCCAGCCTCAAGTCAACCAGAGTTTCTGGTATCAAGTTTTTGCCCAGTTAAGAGTTTCAAGTCCAACGACAGAGGGGGAGATATAACGAGGGAGCAGGAACGTAACTGTTTTTGGGAAATTGGAAAAAGAAGAAGAAAACAGTCCAAGAGACGGAATCGGTTAGCCGAACTTTGTGTATACAACTAAACTGGGTCTTGCATACAAACATCAACCTTGTCTTCATAAACCCTACTCCAAGCCATTCCCAACATTTAAAATTGAAACAGTACAGAGCAATCTTATCAACTATTGTACCAAGTTTGATACCGAATTGAGTTCTAGAATAAAACTGTACTATTATAGGTTGATATTGGGTACCGTTTCGAAAAAAATTTTAAATTTATAAAATATTTCTTAAAATTTTTAAAAATTTCAAATTAATCCATATTCGTATATTACACAATTGTACTGTATACTTTACTAATTTACTATTTACATCAATCATGATTTCAAAAATCTTACGGGCTGTTTGAAACGCAGTGAATTGAATTCATGAACGAATTGGATTTAATTACATTAATAAAATTAGAATTGAATTTAATTTACACTGTTTGGAACAAATCCAGTAATATTAGAATTTAATTCAATTACACTATTTGGAACAAAATTTAATTGACATGATTGCTAAACATACATATTGCATGATGACCGGCGTCAGCTAGGTGTTTCATTTTGAGGTGGAAGTTACCTAATGTTGGTAGCATTAATATCTGTTTCCGTGAGTTTAAAAAGGAAGATGTATATTATAGGCAGAGTAAGTATCGGCTATCTTTCCTAATTTGTGTGCTTGGCAATGGGTCACCAAAATATTGTAAAAAACATTGCCAGAACTCTGAATGAACGGATTCAAT
>JANZLX010000007.1:266385-284325 GCA_025531955.1 Erythroxylum orinocense | reverse complement strand
CTTAAATTATGGGATTCTATTATTGGTTTATACAGATTTATAGGCTTAATTAGTGGAAAGATTAACTCTGGCTCATTATATATATGCAGAGCTCTGTAAACAAATGTATATACGAGATTATTCAAAATTCTCTGATTTTCTCTTGTTAGTACAGACAAATCCAACTCCTTGTAACAAGTGAATGCAATATTATGACTAGACGGAAATACTTATCACTTTCTCCAATTCTAAGATCAAATTAATCAATCTAGTGAGCAACTAAATTCTTTGGTTGGTATACAAATGGAGTCATAATTGAGCTCTTTTGTCTTGAATTATGTATTTTTATGTATAATTTTGTACATTCCATGAAATTCCAAATAGTTTTAATGAAATTTATTTATCTTCTAAAAAAAGATTTTAATTTAATGAAACAATAGCTTAACAAAAGTTTTACTTAATAAAATAGAAGCTTTATTTTTTCTAAGCTTGGGATAATGTTTCTAATTATTATAAATATCCTTTAATTAATATGAAATTGTAGTAGATTGTTTTATAATAAGATACATACATTCAAGATATTGATGACATAATTCTCGGGGTAAAGGTCTAGGTAAGTGTCGCTTATAGTCACTAGATTGTTGTCTTCATCAAATTTACTCTTCCTTTCATTCTTGGTTTTAGTGAAAATCTTTAGGAATAGTGATGAAGCGGAATAGAGCAAAATAGGGATACAACTCAATACTGTTGATTCGAATCATGAATATCGAAAATAACACTATTCACCTATTGAATCGACACGAATGCCAAGAAATTAGACAAGAAAGGCATACAACCATAATGGTCTATTATTCATAAAAGAAAACTACAAATGCATAATTTAGGCGACTTAAATAGTTGAACCCTAAACATTATCAAAAATGGAAAAATACCAAAATATCCTTATTCTAAAAATAGATAGAAAACATGAAAAATGCAATGAGTGGCACTAAAACTTCGAAAATGTTAAAATCCTATCATTTTTGAAATTGACATAATTACAACCAGGTTTTGTCAAATCTGGCCAAATATACACATGCATCCCTTAGACAAAATCATTCTCCTTAGGGTGGACAGAGTTTGCCCTCGAATTGTCATCATCTGATGAATCATCAGAAAAGGGAATCAAATGCTTCACATTGAACACGTCTACCGTACGAATATGACTCGGTAGCTTTAGAAGGTATGCATTAGGATTGATTTTCTCGATGATCTTTAGATGACCAATCTTCCAAGCAGACAGTTTATTGTAATCACCAACAGAAAAGCGATCCTTGATCAAAACTACCCACAAGAAGTCCCTCACTTCAAACATAACATGTTGTCTTTTCTTATCCGCATCTCTTTATACTTACTGGCAACCTTTAGCAGATTGTCATAAACAGCCTTATGGACATCCTAAAATTTGGTAACAAAATCTTCTGCTTTTCCATCCACTCTCTTTTTGCTAGGCAAAGACAACAAATCAAGAGGACCTAAGGAAGAATAGCATACACAATCTAAAAAGGATTGTACCCGGTACTACATTAACTATATGGTTGTGCACAAATTTAGCCTGACTGAGCTTTATATCCCAAATCTTTACGCTTTCACTAACCAAACTCTGTAACAAATTACCCAAAGAACAATTCACAACTTCATTCTAGCCATTAATTTAGGGGTGATAAGCACTAAACTCAACTGTGTATTTACCATTTTCCATAGGTTACACCAAAAATGGCTAAGGAACCTGATATCTATGTTAGAAACAATTGAAGATGGTAGGCCATGCAATCTGTAAACTTCTCGAATGAATAATTGGGCCACATGAATAGAATCGGTAGTTTTTTTACAAAGAATAAAATGAACCATCTTAGAGAAACAATCAACAACAACATAGATTGAATCATTACCTTGAAAAAAAATCCATAATTATATCAAATGAAGGTTGCATAGGAACTGTTAAAGGCCGATACAAGCCTACATTAGTTGTTGTTCCCTTCGAAACTTGGCAGATTCAACAACATTACATATACCTTTCATTTTCCTTTCAATTGGTTGGCCAAAAATAGGAAGCTTGCACCAACTGCGAGATTCTGTGACGCCCCATATGGCCTTCCCTATGCCATTTAGTAAGAATTAACAGCCACAAGCTATAATTGGGAATGCATAACTGCTTCCCTTAAAAAAGCCATCTTACAGAAGGTATGTTGTTTTCTCACCAGCTCTTTTTTTTTATAATGTCAAAAAAGAATGAGTTAGTATCAAGTAAATTAGAGAGAGAGTTAAAACCAGCTACCTCTATATTCATTCTGTTCAAAAAGCTCTTCCTTCTACTCAATGCCTCAACAACTCGGTTTATCAAGCCAGACTTGTGTTTCATAACAAAAGTGAAATGTTCCAGGTATGTAACTTATGAGAATTTCTTACTATGAAGAATATCTTACTATTAGAGCAAATAGGAAGAAAAGTAGCAAAAAGGTTTACAATAAGTTTGAATGTAACAATATTATTAATAAAGCTAGAAGCAGTGTGAAAGATTGCAATAAAGAGGTGGCTTATTAAAAAATCACCAAAAAAAAAAAGATCATATGGTTGGTGTAGTGAAAATTAGAATAAATATGTTAAAGTTTAATCACAATTTTACAAAGACGATGGATGGTGGAAGATATCAATTATAAATAACAAATACATTATGTTCAATCTAAAAATGAAAATGAAAGATTTTCAATTTGAAATTGGCATAAATTTAAGGGCAACAAGCAATTTATAAAATGAATAAAAAGTTATGAAGCTACAAATGGATATGAATTTCAATGGTTATGACTAGTGTGAGAAAGGAGGTGGTTTATGTATCACAAATTTCCATTTAAGGTATATATTATCTGGATTGGAAATTATAAAATAAGAATATTTATAAGAAAGTGCAAATAAAAAAGAAAGGTAATAGCTAATGAATTTATATATAAGTTTAGGAGGAACTCAAACTGGCCAATCAGTGAGAAGATAGATGATTTTCAAAGAAAGTATGCATCATACATGACTAAATTGCAACGTTATAGGGCTAGGTGGAAAGTTATTATGATTCTATGAGGATCTGAGGAATGTGATCATGAAAAGTTATAGTCTTATAGATATGAGTTATGATTGACAAATAAGGGAAACTATTATTCAACAAAACATGAGTAAAAGCTCAATAAACCAATGATTGAGACGTTCTATATGGGATTTACAACATTGATATATGGGTTTCTTGCTTGTTATAGAAAATAATTAGGTTAGATGGATTTTTTAAGACAATCCTTAGAGGTGCTTTGTTAGTTATAGTTGGTTATGATGGAAACAATAAGCTATTCCTTATTTTTTGGGTTGTGGTTGAGGGAGAGAATTATCAATCCTAACATTATTTTTTTAATCTTCTTAGTGAAAATCTAAAATAAAGTGAGGAATGAATGGACTTTTATAATATGATATTAGAAAATTTTAATGGATTTATTTGTAAAGCTCATATGAAAAGCTTAATCAATATGCTAAAGGATATTATTCTAGTCACCTCAATGATTCAAATTTATGTAAAAGGAAAAGGGATATGATGATCAAATATAGTGAATCTATATGTCTAAGGGTGAGGAAGAAGATAGAGGTTGCATAATAAGATGCAAGGTATTATATCTCTAACACTAACAAAAATTTGAAGTTCAACATCATACATTTTATAGATAAATTCATTATTGATTTACAAGTAAGAACATGCTGATATGGACTTTGAGATTAAACAAGGATCCCATATAAATAAGCAATTTCTTGTATATCATATCATAGAGAAGTTTCCATATTTATGTAAGCTTATATTATAAGTGAGAATGATATTTAAAGAGTTATTAATATACTACAAAACCTATTAGTTGTCTAAATTTTGTCTAAAGATAACATTGTTTGGAAGAAAAAAATATAAATCCTATTAACAATTTTATTAAATAGATGAGAAGTTTTATAAGAATAAGAAAAAATCATATATAACTCAAAAAGATACTTCATAAATCTAATAAAAGAAAAAATCTCACTATGTTAGTTTGGTAACCTAAAAATGTTCACTATGCATAAATATTTTATATCACTTCATTGCATGAGTCTTTTCAGTCATCAATAGATATTAAAGACTTTATCTTAATAGAAAAGCTTTTGATCTTTTAAACACTCTTTTAAGGACATTTTAAATGTTGTTTTAATTATCATGACATTAAAAATTAAGTTTGAGAATTTGAATATATTAAAATAATATTTTTAGGGAGATTGGTCTATCAATGTAAGCTAGTGGTTGACTTATGTGAATTGAAAGTATAACAAGTAATTTCATTAACAATTGGTAAATTTATGCAATCAATGCATATTGATTAAACAATATGTTATATTGGTCACGCAACACTATGCAATTAGCCACTATAATAGCTAGTTTTTGGCTCTATTGACTAGTAAAGGTCGCAAAATTCTATAAATACATATTTTCTCTTTTGTTCTTGCATCAAAAATTATTTCAATATCTTTTATAAAGATTTCTAAACCTTCTTAATTCTTTGAGCATTCATCGTCTCATTTTTTAGTAAGTAAACCTTTTTTATAATAATAAAGTGATAAAGTGAATTATTTTGCTTCCATTAGGATTCTTATTTATTATATTTAGGGGCATTTTAAGTGATATTAACGTTCCTCTTTACATTGTAGGAAGATTGCAAAAAGGTTTCACTTTTCTATGTAAAAATTGTACATATTTTATTCTTCGCCTTGAAAGAAGAATTATAGTGAAAACCTAAGAAAAGTTTTAGGAATTGATGTAGGTAAGGGTTGTTTGCCAAACCACTTTGTTATTTAAATGTATCATTAAAATTCATTATTTTATTTCATACTTTCATACTTTATAAATTATGAGCTTTAATATATAAAGTTAGAAACCTTTAGTTAAAGATTTATAAGCACCAAATTCACCCTCTTTTAGGTGCCATTAGAGACCAACACTCATAACTATTTATGTTTTTACAAATAGTTCAAGGATATGGAGTAATATTTGAAGAAGTTAGTAAGAACACTTATTTTCCGATCTACCATATAAATATATAATTGTGTTAGTTATATGTAATTAAATCCTTAAGGCTGACATTGTACTTTATGTTTAAGATGTTATATAAATGGGTGGAAGTCAACTTTATATACTCGAACCTCGAAGGAATAATGAAAATACAACACAAATTTTTAAAAATATAATGCCAGTATAAATGCACAAAAAAGATCTGAAAATAGGAGGAGGATTAAGTTGAGTGCAAAAAGATCAACTCTAAAAAAAATTTCAAGATATTTCTTTCGTTATGATTTAGTCAAAGATTTTGAAAATTTTCATTTATAATAGTATATAAATTATAAAATATGAAATTTGTTTAAATTATATAAATTAATGTTTTAAAAATTGACCTTGCTTAATCAGTTTAACAGTAAAAACTTTGAATCGTTCAATTTTTCGGTTCAATTTTTAATTTTTTTATTTGATTTAGTTTAATAATTTTGTTGTTAAAAATTAATTAGTTTATTAATTAATCGATCAGTTTTGATAAACTAATTAGTTTTTATAAACTAAATAAACTAATTAATTTTTATTTAAGAGTTTCAATTTTCAATTAAACTTTAAAATTTTTGATGAGTAAAAATAATCTTTTTTCAATCATTATTAAAAATTTTCAATTTTATTAATTTTATAATAATTTAATACAGATTGAAACTTTTAAATCTTAAATTCCATATCTTATTGGTTTAACTTTTGTAAACATTGGACGAATGAAACACTGAGACAAGTAGTAATATGTAGATTTGGAAGTGACTGTGAACTTGGTTACAAAGAAGCAAGGAGAAGTTACTATTGTAGGTTTACGTCTTTTGGGATGGCACTTTGAAGTTTTAAGTAGCCGAAACTGGATCTTGGAAGGAGTTAGGACCACAATAATGGTTCTGATGTAGCTTGCTGCGACTTCCATTCGGCCGTTTGCCTAATTCAGTTACAAGTCGGACATCACATTATTGAAATCAAACACAAATTGTCTCCAATACCAAAATGATTTATGATTTCTTTAGCCAATTTGAGCTTTACAAGTAAATTACAAATAAAGAAACACAACAAAAATGCAGAATACTACTCCCCTCGCCTCCCCTTGTTATTGATATTGATCTTTCAACAAATTATAGGACCAAGATTCATTTTACCTTTCTTTGTCAGTTGGAGTCATATGTGATTCTCTTGTAGTTGTTTACCAAGACGAGACGAGAAAAATAAGTTCACTAACAGGATGTGATCCTTCCCTTTGTTCCTCTTCAAACCTCTTGTCCCCCAAGTTCCCAACATGAAGTATGTGACATTGGAGGATACGATGCTCGGGATCATATATCCACCAATACTCGATCATAGAGACAATGTATGCAATAGTTGAGGCTGGAAACGAATCCAAACGTAGATGACAAGGGAACAATTTCAGAAGCAACGGAGTTAGGTGTGTTCCTTTCCCTGCCAATCTGGTCTACCTAATGTAAACTCCAAGTTTGGGTTCCTGCTATCCAAGCTGGACTCTACGTCGTTCTTCATCTGTGTCGAATTGCAATCCTGCAATTCTTAAACAAACATAATTAGCTATATCTTCCTTATGCGGGAGTACTCAAGCAACCTATCATATATGATACATCGGAAAAAATTGTGAAAAGAACAATTTACTTTCTAAACAAACTTAACTAATCAATGGGCATGCATGAATAAGCAATCTGTAAAGATTCAAACATAATGCTGATTTTTTCTTCAAAACATATCATTGACGGATAAGGTTTGTACCTCAATTTGGTGTCTAGATCCATTATAGAACTGGAACATCTCTTGTCTACTCCTATCCATGTCAGTGGCATTTACTTGTGGATAGGCGTCTCTACTAAGAATTTTTACATGAGAATCCAGTCAGATGCAAATTCAAATCATATAGCTAGTTCATATATGAAATGGCACAACTAATCAAATATTTACGACTGAAAACCCAACATTAATATGGATAACATGACACCGAGTGGACAGACTTATTACCTTACCACGATGTTCCTCTCGAAAGAGTTTCAATGCAAATGACATGATAAAACAAGAACCTATTATTATATTGTGGAACCATACTAACGGGAAAGCCCCCATAGAATGGCAAGGGTGCTCATGTGCAGATTCCAAAGGAGAGCCTAAGTCATATCACAAAATTTGCGGGAAAATTCTAAATTATAGCTGTTTATGTTTCAACTACATCAATCAAGGAAGTGATGAAAGGTCCCTTGCACGTCACCACCCAAGCTCTCCATTCCTCGAGCATATAATTAGCTGGCACCACTAGAAAGAATACAAGAATCTATATAGGAAAAACCAAGTATTTGGCAGGTCTAAAAGAAAAAAGGATGGTTGATTTGTGATACAATCCTGTAGTGAGCATCTATTCGTAGAATTATTGTTTCTTGATTGGAAATAGGACAAACGTCAAGAGTTCTTAAAAATAAAAAAAGAACATGAGTATACTTTCGACATGTGTATGCAATGCATTATACCAGTTAAATTTGTAGTCGCTGGTTGTAAGAAGAACAGAAATATCTAACAACTCACCTGGAAATATGGAAATGGACTTTAACATGTTACTTTTCATCCTGCCCGTCCACTGGAAATGGTTATAACTGAACACTAAAACTACAAAGTTTCTCAAGCAAATGCCAAGCTTATTACTTTGACCATGAATTTTTGTATGCGTACAGACAAAACTATATATGTTTATGAGCTGATTATTAAAAAGGATTTCATCTCAAAATGTTAATGTAATTGCAGAGCTTAACCTAAAACATATTATAAACCAAGAAAGCTTCAGATTATTGTATATTTGAGGTTGTCAATTTGTTTAAACTATGGTTCCAAAAACCAATTTAATTACGACCGCAGTTGTGGCATTCTTGATCTTCTGGAGTTATAATTACCACAACAATTATAAAGAAGCAAACACTTCTAAACCTGGTACTACAACAACTGGTCCTTCGAAGACGAATATAGAATGCAAGCATATAACGAGATACAATTATGCCTACGTATAAGCCGTGTTATGATGTCCACCAAAAATGATGCAACTTTTATACTTTTGCAAGAGCTAGGCCATCCTAACTGTACGCAATTTTTTATGAAAGGTGCAACACTAACTAATGTAATGGTATATATTTTCATCTAGTGGTTGGAAGAGGTGCAAGCACAGTGCTGCAATTGAAGAACACAATTATTCTCGATAACAATCATCCCCATTTGGCCATAACTTGTAAATTTCCCCATTAACTGATTGATTGCTGTTGAGTGCAGCAAAGCTAGGCATGACATGATCACTAAAGCTTCCTATCATGCGTTAACTGCACCTTAACATATATACTTGTCATCCTCTTTTTAACAAACAATATATTACCAACACTAAGTGAAAACTCGAGTCTGGGGTTGTTGATGGTAGATTCAATGGAACTTCAGGCCTCAAACTAATATATTGGAGTGGAAAGATGGTAGAGAAATCAGATTAAGGAACCACCAGGAACATTAGATACTAAGATTAACTGGACAGCAACGGTATATAAGTTTATGTCCACGTAGAAGGAATAATAGTAAAACATAAGAATATATATATAATATATTATATAAAATATAATAAAAGAGTACCGAACATTAAAAAAAAAAAAAAAAGAGTAAGAGGAGCTCTGAAAACTTAAAGGAAAAAGAAAAGTGTACTTGTGGTTGCTTTCTCGTATCCTACTTAACATTTGATTGCATGTTTGCTGCTTTTCTTTTTTAATACCGCATCAAACTCCAATCTCACATGTCAGCAAAGTAAGATCTTATTAAAGCAGAAAAGAAAGAAAGAAGAAACCACCAGAAAGAAGAAAAAAGAAAGAAAAGAGAAAGCTGTCATCCTAAGACATCTCTTTTATTCTCAATAACTGGGGGTAGTGGGTTTGCACTGCATTTCTGAGCTAAGACAATTTCATACCATTGCCAATGTAATACATGTAATTATGATTAGAAACTTATAGTAGAGACGAAGGAGTTCCCGACTTCTTTTTTTCTTTTTTCTTTTTCACTAATATAATAGAAATAGCTTAAATTTGTACGAGAGAAAGAAAAAGAAAATATACAAAAGAAGAGAGGCCTGACGTGACATTAATTGTTATACATACCTCGAAGAATTACTCCAGAGAGTAGCACTGGGAGCGTAGTCCACATCCTGTTGCGTTGACCCGTCTGATGGTCCTCTTATATCCGTAAATCGTGGGAGGGTATGGTCATTTGCGCTTTCCACTGTCGATATGTCTTCCTCTCCGGATCCATCTGATTGGCCTTCAAGAAATATTTGTAACAACAGTGCATGTTCAATTATAAGTGAACAAAAAACATGCAAGTCAAGAAACTACATTTATATATATATAATGAACTAACCTAGTAATTTATGTGAGATGTAGATAGTAAAGAATATATTTATCCATATTATATAGAAGCTAAGGCTGCTATATACATAGGCTGAAATGAAGACTAATTAAGCAATACGAATTACCTGAGGAAGCTGCAGGTTTGTCAGTAGACTTAATAGTTCTGTACATCTGAAAAGTCAAAAAGAAAACCATGACTATTGGAGAGGTAATAACATAATCCTAAATCAATGGGAACAGTTGTTTACAAAACTTGTTAGATGTATTCTGGATTTTCTTGGATGTTGTCATTAATCACGAGGTTGATGTTTCATAACGTGGTAAGCCTGAAGTGTATTATTGAGAAATGATGACTACTTTTGTCTCGTATCATTCTTATTTCTCTTTCTCTCTCTTAAAAAGCAGAAACTTGTCTGCCTGAGATCAGAAGTTTCAGACTCATTTGCTCTTTCTATACTGTTTCTCTAATACATCCCTCTTATCACTGCCTTGCCTTCTGACCCATCAATAATACTGATATTAATACCACAGAGGGAGTGAGAGAAGAAGATCTACTTCTTCATATGTGTTTTACCTGTAAATGGCTTTTCACATGAGCTAATGTAAGATCTTTGACATCCATGAGTTCCAGAACTGACTTTGGAGTAGCTCCTAATCCATTCCATCAAAGCAATAGATATATATATAATTAAGAATCACAAAACACAAAGGAACTATAACCCAATCGTAAATAACTACATACGCATAGAACCAAAAAGAACTAGAAGGGCAAGAACTTGTCTTTACTTTCATGTCCACCAAGTAGCTCAACCGCATGAACAAATCGAGCGTGAAGACTGCTTGTCCATCTCATTCTTGGTGCTCTCACGTTTCTCTTTGTTGAAAGCCTAGGCAAAAATCTTGATCTAATCAATCCAAGGGAAGCATCAGCTGCTCCAACCCCATACTGACTGTTGTGATGATGGGGGTGCAACTGGTACGATTTGAAAACATCCATTGAAAGCCCGTTAAACCTTGTTGTTGATGCTAACCTGTTGTGTCCAGAAAGAGACTGATTTGATCCTGAGTTTACTATAGGCATGGGATCGAAACATTCACCAATATTATATGGTGATGATGGAGAGTGTGGGAGATTCGGAGAGCACAAAGACGAAGAGGGATAGGGCATTTGGTAGAAGCACATCTTGGTATCTCTCTTATCTCTTGAATGATCAAAAGGCATCCAAGGAAGTGAACGGTTGTGATAGACTGGAACCCCTTTTATGGGTCTTAAACCATCGGATACATCGAGCAGAGAAACCCCATGATTTATGTGAGTTAGTTGAGTGTTAGAATAGTGGGGAAGTTGATGGTAATTTTGCTGCTGGTAAGTACTGTGTGTTGGTTCTTCGTTTTTTTTCCCACCACCTGCGAAATTCTCGTTGCTTATGTTTTCTTGGGTGAGGGCGTTCGTTGACGGATGAGCTAACGAGAGTTCTGTATGAGCCTGAGAATCTGTTGGGATGGAACTAAAATTATTGGATTTGTGTGATGAGTTCTGTCTTCCAGTAAGATTGAAGCATGTATATGCTTTGTCATTGATGTTACTACATGTTGAAGAGGGGGAAGAACTGTTGGGTGGACTGATGTGCAAAGAAAGATCAGGAACTGGGTTGGAGGAGCCTTCAACAGGAACCCCTTCGAAGGACATCTTTCACTACGTAGGTTAACGTCTTTACCGGAGTTGCCTTTACAAGGCTAAAACTAAAGCTATCTTGGCAGATTGATTGAGGGGGAAAAAAAAAGAAAAGAAAAGAGAAGAAGAAAAGGTTGAAGTGTAGATGACGACTCGGCAGGCAGCTCTAGATTGATCTTTTTCTCTTCTCTTCCAAGCGTGTACGTGAGTGAGATATAGATTTGGTGTTGGTTCAAGAATATATGAAAAGCATATAAAGAAAATCTCGGCTTATGCTTTAAGGAATAAAGGGATTGGATAGCTGGGAACTTAAAGGGAAGCAAAATGAACATAAAATCTTCTTCAACAAACAAACAAACAGGGTGGAGAAAGAGAGGGCGAGGGACATTGAAAGGTGGATAGATAGAGAAACTTAAGAAAGTATGTGTTGCTAAGCAAGCCAGGAAAAAAAAAAAATTAGAAAGGGCATAGAAAGAGAGAGAGAGGATTTGGTTGTGGTGCAGCTCGAGAGTATATCTTGGAAAACGACACTAGCTAAGCTAGAGAAGAAATACACGAGTTCCTCCTATCTCTCTTTAGTCAAAACTACTCATCCTAAAAATGTACAACAAATATTTTATTTAAAAAAACACCTTGATTTTCCTTCTCCGATCAGCCGCGTGATATATGTATATATATAATTATGACGGACAGTCTTTTGATTCCATTTTCCCCCACCTCCTTCGCCAAATACCCTTTTGACCTTGGTGAGAGGCCCAGTGCAAGAAGTCAGAAGTTCATTTTGTTTCTCCTTACTTGCAATGCACATGATTTTACCTTCTAAATTTCATTTTAATTCCTCCATCACATTCCCAATTATTCCCTTTCTAATCTTCAACAACCTTGTCTGGCACACTGGATTTGATTACGTCATCTTGCTCATCGAATATGCTAGGGTTTCCAAAACCCTAAGCTAAATCATGGATCAGTTTACTCTTTTATTGGGAACAAACCCGTTTCTTTAAATGATGTTGCTGAAGATAACAAACAGGGTCTCGATAGGCAAACTATTTGGTGTCATTTTCTATTGGGGTTTTTCATAGTTACTATACATGCCACCTCCCCAATGTCACCAAAGAGATCACTCTTTCACAGATGGAATCTGGAATGGATGGTGCATTAAATGCAAAATTGGGGACAGTAAATGTTGTCCTTTTTCTTCCTTTTATTTTTATCTCAACTGGCAATAAAATTTCGATTTTTTTCTATTCCATTTTTTAAATTTCATATATATATATATAGATATATATACTTCTTAGTTTCTTTTAAAAATAATTAAATAACGAACTTAGTAAATAATTTAGTGATGATTCTCTTTTTCAAGATTAAATTCTTAATCCTTCTGTGTTGTGTGTTGAAAAGTAAATGTCACCGAAGATTTCTTTTGACGCAAAACCTATATAGTTAAGTCAATTGCAATTCTAAAAGCATTATTTCGTAAATATTGATAAGCACATTTCTCTTTGGGAAAAAGCAGTTCATTATACATTGAAAGTGGCAAATCTAGAGGGTAAAGAGTTACATAAACGTGACCTAATTATCTTATACTCTAAAGAGAGGGATGAGAGTATGGTCAATAATGGTTAGTCATAGAGAGTTAGGACATGCTCGTCATTCAATATAAGATAGTAGGATATAGAAAAATATTTAAAAAAAATTAAAAATTTAAATTTATCAAATTTTAATTATTTATAATCATTATTGATATATTAGGAATCTAATGAGTTATACATAAAAGAGAAGTTGAAAGAAGAAAATAAATTTAAATTAAGCTGAACCTAATTGTAAAGTTTGAAAATTTTTAAACATCAAATAAAAGCTATCTTTTATTTGATTTAATTATAACCTACTTTAATTAAATCAAATAGCTTTTATTTTATTTTTGAAAATTTTCAAACTTTACAATTAGCTTCAACTTAATTTAAATTTATTTTCTTTTTTAAACTTCTACTTTAATTATAATTAGAATATTTAATTTTACTACGAAAGAATATGTTCTATCGCTTTTTATAAATAAAAGGAAGGCATAAGGAATCTAACACCCCTACCTTTTCTTCTCAAGTGTTAAGTTCTTTTTCTCAGTTTTATAGAGATTGTTAATAGTTGACTACTTTAGATAACTTAGGGTTTGAATTATCAAAAAATGAGGCAACAATAAAGAAAGAAGCCTTTGACTAAATGAGAGTTTAAAAGTAAAAAAAAAAACAAGAAGAAGTGAGAAGCCATTTACAATAGCTAGAGATCATGGGATAAAAAGTCAATAATAGAAGAAGAACAAGGATTTCACGAAGATTCGTCAAAATTTCAAAATTCATGATGACTTATTTATCTTTTGTTATTTTTTATTTTTTATGATTTTATTTCTTCTTTATTTATAAACTAATTATGATATATATTTAGATGGGATAGACACTAAGATGTAATATTTTTATTTCATCTTTTGATTTAATGAACTATCTAATTTTCTTGAGATTTATACATGTTCTTATAATTGATTGAATTGAAGAAAAGAAAGTTGATTTTTATTTGATCTTTTGATCTAATGAAATATCTAATTTTCTTGATATTTATCCATGTTCTTATAATTGATTGAATTGAAAAAAAGAAAGTTGAAGGTTCAATTCTTTAATCCGTATATTGAGATCAAGAGATAGTGTTTATAGTTAGATTACAACATGGGTAATGAGAGTTAAGTGAGTTACCTAAGAGAGAACTATATAATCTTTCTAGGTTAGGTTAAAATCTATCATAAGAATTTGTTGATTAGATTAATGCATTCTTAATGTGTCTTGATTAGAATGAGATTTTAGTGAGAGGGTACAACTGTAACTTAGAAATTCTTATTGTTCTAAAAAACTGGTCATTTATTAAATCAGAGTAAAGTCATAAGAGATATCTTACCCTCAATCTAGCTTATTCATAGTTTTTTTTCTTTTCGATTATTACTTTGTTTTGGTGTTTTAAATTGTAATTTGTTTCTTTTTTAATCAATTGTATTTGATAATCCAGATAATTAGGCATATATGTAACATCCCGTCTCCGTATTAAGGGTTAGGACCCAAAATTTTGGTACATATGAGCTCAAAAGGGAAATTAAGACAATGCATTTTCTTGTTCATGTATCATGTTAGCATATATGCACATAAATATGAAATGTTTTCGTATAAAAAGTGGTACATGCATTCATTGACAATTTCCGGGTATAATTGATATTAAATGTGATATTATTGAAAATGAGGAGTAGAAAGGGTGATCTTGGTATGAGTTATGATAAGGAAAGATTTAGAAATAAAATTGGCAGTGATCTGGAAAATGTTCACTAAGTATGCTTCGGTCTGTTGGCCATAACTTCTCCTCTAGTTGTCCAAACGAGACGATTCTTAATTTGGATTAATCTAGAAACGTATGACTACATTTCTTATGTAGACATCGAATTTCAGTTCGGTCTCTAAGAATCTCAAAAGTTGTCATGAAGTTGAGAACTGGGTATAGGAAGTTGAGAGTTGAGTGAAAATTCGTGTTCCAACTTCGGGAGGAAATTTGGACCTAATTTAGATAGATTCTGGCAAACTTGCCTTCTGAAGAGTTGTAGATCTCTCTTTTATCTTTCCAACGACGTATTATATGAAAAATTTGGACATCGGAGTCAAAATTTATTATTTTTACAAGTGGACACGTTTAGAGAAGAAAAGCAGACGCAAAAAAAAAGTGAAGGGAAGAAAAGCAGAAGCAAAAAAGTGAAGGGAAGAAAAGCATACGCAAAAAAGTGAAGGGAAAAAAAGCAGAGTCAAAAAGTGAAGGGAAGAAAAGCAGACGCAAAAAGTGAAAAGAAGAAAAGTGAACGATAGAAAGTAGACGGAAGAAAAATGAATAATGCAAAAGTGAGACGATACTGAAGTTAGACGATAGAATTGGCCTTTAAGGTCTTCATGAAAGTTGTAGATCTGGAAGTCCTCTTTCTAATAGTCTAAAAACGAAATCAATCTGACATTTGTAGCAAAAGTTATGGCATTCACAATGAGACATGTACATTACAAGTGAGGGCATAAACATGTTGGAGTCTTTTGGCCATAACTTCTTCTCTAGACCTCCAAATGACCTTGTTCTTAAACCATTGGTTTCTTAAGACATTTATCTACATCTCCAAAAAAAATTGAAGCTATCTAAAATATATAGAGAGAGATTAAGTGGAAAGAGTGAGACGGGTACATTGAATGTGTTCTTCAATCATATGAACTGGTGTTATCTCATAGAACATACTTCAGTATTTTATGTTTTCTGGATCAGTAGAGGTCTAGATGAGATGATTTTTGATTTGTGATCAACTAGAGACATGGAACTACAAATTGTATGAAGAAATTGGAATCTAATTCAGTCTCTAAGATGTTTAAATTTCATATGTAAGTTGTGTGTAGTAAATTGTTATGAGCAAGAGTAGTTCAAAAATGTTTGAAGTGTATCTTCTGAATCACTGAACCAAATCGAATGATTTTAGAGGCATAGAAACTTAAGACAATGGAGGATATTTTCTTCTAGAAAGCGTTATGTCAGAATGTTTAAGGATATTTTTGGCCAGACACTTAAGTTTAAAAGAACATAAGCCTATAAGGAGGGATAAAATAAACTTTTTGGACTCATTAATGACAAAATTGATAAAAAAAAGTATTATCTGGCTTATAAATAAAGGGGAGAATGAAAATGGACAAGCAAAGAGAGAAATATCATGAAGAAGAGAGAGAAATACAAAGAGAAGAAAAATGAATGAGAGAAAGAAGAGAGAACAAGCTAGGGTTTTAATTTACTTAGCCTTCAAGAGAGATTTTAAAGTTGTGCAAGAAGAGAAAAAGTAAGAGGAAGAAAAGAGCTTCCGTTTGAGTTAAAGATCTCTTCTTCTGGTGAAGAATCAAGATAAGATCTTTTTTATTCTTTTGGATTTTTGGAAGAATTCTAGCTTATAGAGTTGAGAAATTGTTTAGGTTTAAATGTTCTAGAATTAAGTTTTGTGATTTCACATTGTGGGATTTTTAAGTGGATTCTTATTAAATGAGATGCATAGTCATTATGAATTTCCGGTCTCAATCTTCCCCTAATAATTACAAACTCTTAACACAATACTCGGATAACTATTTTGATTCCAATTTCATGCTTTTATGATCATAACAATGAGATTTGGTTTATTTTAGGAAACCAAAAGAATTCTACCCAAGAACAAGTAGAAAGAAAATCTTGACTTGGAGTTTGCAAGCAAACTAGGTGGTTACAATATTTATGGTTGTTATGCAAAGGGGCAATGTTCCTAAATGTGTACATATGTTCAAATTTCTAGGCTATGAACGAGAAGAGGATATTATGAGATCATGTGAGATTGAAAAGATCATAAGATCATGTGAGATTGAAAAGAGATGACAATAAATTGAGTTATGCTATAGAGTAACCAAGTGTTCTTGAAGTGTAGCTTATGAATAAGCCAGACTTATAAAAAGGGTAAAGATTAGAAGGAGCTTTTATAATGAGCAAGTACAAATGAAGTGTAAGTCTAAACTTAATGAGACATGTATGACTTTTGAAGTGGGAAAAAGCATAAAACGTGTTCTAGAACATACCCGAAATTGTCATTGAACATGTATCGTACATAGTCCATTTATTTAATTGTGACTAAATGAATGCTTATACGTGTAAAATTATGAATGAGTGTGAATGCTTAAATGGACAATGCAGATCAATTGTCCGCATCCAGGCGTTCCCATCATCTAAAAGCAAGGGCTAATCTGGAGCGTACTGTGAGTAGACCTAGATGGTCTCATTTCATTGTTTGCTTTATTTGAATTTTGTATACATTAATTTCTATATGATGAATGTGATTGATTGTGTATGTTGGGTTCTGGACAAGAGATCCGATGATTGTGATATTTGATTTGAATATTGAAGTGCTATTGAATGTGAATTGGATGAATTATGTGTAAAAATATATATACTATTTTTCGAACGATTGAGTGTTTAGCACGTCACCCTCGCAGGACACGAATTCAATTCAGATGTCACCACCGATGTTAGGTTCGGGTCATCGCGGGAGTGGGGTGCTACACAGTCACCGTGAACCGCCATCGCCACCGTCTGCTCCAGCCACCGTCACCGAGCCTTACGTTGCGGGCCTCCCCTGCTTTGGTGGTTACATCCGAAGGTTGGTGCTTTCTTCCTCTCCTTCCTTTACAATCGGTGGAGTTGAATTTAGGTTAATGTATGTTGTTGTTTGATTAAAATTGTTAATTGGTGAGTGTTAATGAATGGGTTTATGTTTGTTGTAGATTAAAGGAAAAAATGTGGAAAATTTTATTGAATTAGGGATGAACAAATGTTTGCACAACAAGTGTTTGACAAAATGCCTATAGGTGTTTTTGTTGAATTGTTGTTGAACTTTAAGTAATATTGGTGTTGTTTTGCAAGAAGTTTGGAATATAGTATTGGTGTTGATTTTGAAATTGTAGTTTCAATTTTGTTTAAAAATATAGGACTTAAATTGTTAATATGACTATATAGGTATTGACATTGATTATGTATAAGATTAATAATTTTATAAGAAATTAAATTTATAATCTATTGAATATTTTTGATTTTTTTTGTTAAATTAAATAATTTCAAATTAAGTATATATTTGTTTAATTATTAACTCCTACTTCATTTAACAAGTATATATTGTAAAGATATTTTCAATTTAATTAAAGTACTTA
>JANZLX010000007.1:253860-266285 GCA_025531955.1 Erythroxylum orinocense | reverse complement strand
CATTGCATATCTTTAAATTTTGTACTGAATTGATATTCCGCAACTTTTGTATAAATTTGTATTCCGAAATGAAGGGCTCAAATGGCCATATGGGAATTTTTGTAAATTGCATTGTATGTTTGGAAAGGGCTTATGCCCTATTTGATTATTGACTTCCGCATATTATGTTTGTGTTAAAAATATATACATATATACTATTTTCCGAACGATTGAGTGTTTAGCAAGTCACCCTCGCGGGACACAAATTCAATTCAGATATCATCATCGATGTTGGGTTCAGGTCATCGTGGGAGTGGGGTGCTACATTATAAATAATTATTAATTAATACTTAGTCGTCGTGGGATCAACTAGTACTCGTTAGTGTTAGTTACAAATACACTGTTAACCTGTGGTATAAAACACATAATCAAATTTTTGACATTATTGTTTAAGACGAAGCATAGTTAATATTAATTTAATTTACAAATTAATTAGACTAATTTTTTATTATTATTGTTTAGTTAGTTTTCACTATTCTTTCTCTTTTTACAATTGATTTCTTATATATGATGGTCCAAAAATCATGGGAATCTTATTAAAATGGACCTTGAGATTTAAAGAGATCATTAAACGATTTTACCGTACTAAGTGCTCAAGGCAACATCTCTATCATTATGATGCCTAGTATCGAAGCGAATAATTTCGAGCTAAAAGCCTCTCTTCTTTTTATAATGCATCATAATCAATTTGGAGGTCCCCATACTAATGATCCGAACCTACACTTATTTCTATTTTTGGAGTGCAGTTGACACACTGAATGGTGTCTCACTTAATATCATCTAGCTAAGGCTATTCCTTTTCTCATTAAAGGATAAAGTGATAGCATTCTTATAAACCTTGTCAACATGGTCCATTAGTACTTAAGATTAATTGTCTAAATATTCCTTGCAAGTACTTTCCTCTAAGAAAAATTGTTTAAATTAGGAATCAAATTATAACCTTTTCTTAAAATGAAGGAGAATCATTATACGAAGCTTGAGAGATACAAGGATCTGTTGAGGTCATGCCACCATTTGGGGCTAGAGACGTGGTTTATTATTCAGACATTCTAGAATGCGTTGACCTACATCTCTAAAAACTTAGTTGATATTACTAATAGTAATGCTCTTATTAATAAGACCATGAATGAAGTATATAATTTGATTGAGGACATGTCTCAAAACCATTACCATTCTTCACCATCTCTAACTCATGTTACCTCATTTTTCACCATCTCTTCACCAATTGTCTATCAATTTCCAGCTTTCTTTAAAAAAATTTACAGAGATTTTCACTCACCCAAACCTCCCCTTACCATATTTTACAACCCACAACTATACATATAGAGCTTATAATTTTTGGAGCATTTTAGTAATTCTTTTTATACTCTCTTCATCAAAGTTTGAGCATCATTCAAGTATTTATCCTACTTAACTTTTACTTTCAATATTTCAAACCATTGTAGATTGCTTAGAGTTATGAATTATGTTTGTGTTTTAATTACCGATTTTGCATGACTTTATGGCCGCTAAATTAGATTAATTATAAATTGCATTGCATTTGCAAATTATGTTTGAATATTGTTAGTGTGAATTATATTGATTACTTTATTGTTATTTATTTATTTTTTTGGTTTGTTGAGTGTCTAGATTAGGCCAAAGAGAGAGTGAAATTACGTTGAATTACCCATTCTTTACTTGAATTCATTTGCCACTTACCTTAACATCCTCATATATGTGTTTAGTATATGGTTTGATGAATACATACCTTTTAGGAAATTATGATGAAATAAAATAAAATAAAATAAAATAAATACAAAACCAAAATTAAAATAAAATAAAATAAAATAAAAACAAAGATAAAATAAAATAAAATAAAATGAAGAAAGTAATAGCATTCAGGCTTTCCTAATATCACCGTCCCCATTAACAGAACTAAAAACTTGATTAACCTATTTTATGACAATCAATATTGTAATAACCACAAGTGCATGACATAGTTATAGCTAGTATTGGCAAGTACGGGCCGATCCTATGAAGACAATGAATACTAGTAATTACCCTTTCCCTATTATGTAGCCTAAGATTAATTTTATGTTTTTAATGAAAAGAAACTAAAACTAAAGCAAGTAAAATAAAATAGGTAACAAAATTGAACAAAGAATTAAGGAAGCACTTAAGAAATTATCGATATCGAAAACTAGTATCTAGGATTTGAATCCCTTTAATCATTTAACAAATTGATTTTTTATTATGTATTTCTTGATTTATTCGACTGTGGAGACTCCTATAGTATGCTAGTAGCTGATCTTAAGTCTACTAATAACTAATCCTAAGGTTTCTAATCGAATTACTCAGGTTAAATTTTATAGGATTACGTTACCATTTTATAAATCCCTTTATTAGGTTTGACCCTAATTCGTAAGATTTATGTCATTATATCTCTAAGGTTGCAATCAACTTGTTCCAATTATCGTGGATCTATTCGTCCTAAGATTTCTCGATCGCTACGTATAAAATCAGATTATGGTTTAATATGATTACTAGAACGTAAATAAAAACAAGTAATTGGACTGCAACAATCAATCAATCCAGTTGCATTAATAAAAGAACCAAATCAATCAAGCTATTAACATAAGGATTATCTAACCTAAATACTAATTAGATGTTTAGTTATGTCTTATCGAACACGAAATCAAACATAAATCGAAATAAAAATGAATTGAAAATAATGGGTTCATAATTCTAAATCTCCCTGATTATCTTCTATCGAATATTCTCGCAATGTAAAGGCTTGATCTTGTTTTCTGATGGATATTTCGATGGAATCTTTGTGTTTCCCGCTTCTTTAGACCAAAATAGCCTTTGGAGAATGAACTCCATGTCTGGAAATCACCTCCTAACGTCTCCTCTCGATTGCTACCTTTCATTTCCTTCAATCGTGTCCTTTATATTGAAATATAGGGTTCTGAGGAGATGCATATGCATATCTAAAAATTACAAGAATTATGAAGATGCATGGGCTCAAGGAAGTGCATAGTCATGTACATGGCCGTGCATCCTTTCTATCTTCAAATATTCAATTTCTATTATGATCTCGTTCGAATTCTTTTACTTTTAGTTCATAAAAGCAATTATGTTATGTAAACACACTGGGAGAGGATTAAGTACCAAATATACAACAAAAGTATCAAATATCAAGCAAAAACACATCAAATATGGGGTAAAATTATGATCGATTATACATCTATCAAACACCCTAATAAATATTATTCCAAGTTAAGAGGACCCTTATAAAGTGTACTCCAAGTAATTTATTCAATTACATAACCATACAACTTAAAACATCCCTCTCTTTCTCGTACCAATGAACAAATACTCAATATATAATATGTAACACACATAAGCATTCTCTATCCTCTTCAAGAGCTTAACAACTCTTTTGTTTGTCAATTGTGTTCTCCACCTCTCATTTGTAGACAGTGTATACTTAAAATAAACAAATATGCCTATTAGATGCATAAATTAGTTGTTACAATGGCTTGTTACTAGGCATGTTTGACTAATCAATTACATAACTTTGGCTAGCTGGGCATCCATTAGTCAATGTATCAACTAGTTGGACCCCTAACTAAAGATATGGTTACTTTTTTGTAACCTCTAAAATACTCAGTGGGCTAGCAAGTTGATCACTAAATACACCATTGGCTATTTGATGGTTTAGTCAGTTGCATACTACACATTCTTTAGCTTTTTTCCCACTTTGTCTAGATAACTTATCCAAACCTTTCATCTAGCCAAAAAACCCATAGAAATTAAGTTTAAAAAGTTAAACTTCTAAGTCATACAGTTTTTTTTGAATAAAACTTATGCAAATCTATTATAAAAGTTATTTAGAGTTTTTTTTAAAATTAAAAAGTTTCTTTAAAGATCAAAACATGTTTTCTCTTAATTATGAATGGGCTTATGTATTATACCATATGTGCAAAAGATTATGCAATGAATGATAACCTAATTTGTTTAAAGTGACTAAGATAAAGTTATAAGAAGAATTTCATCATTTGTTAAAATTGAATGTGCTTGATTCCTCTTTGGCATACTAGAGAGTAGTTAGAGCATTATAAGGAAAAAGAATACAATTAAGTGTATGTAACCATTTCATAAACTATATTAAGCCCCTCATTAATGTGAAAAAAAAGAAAGGAGGTTTTGAATCTTATATTCTTGTGTTAGTGTAGCAGTTGAGAAGAATTACTTGGACTATATATTCTTGTGTTAGTGTAGCAGTTGAGAAGAATTACTTGGACTATATATTATAAGGACCTCTTGATCTTGCATGAAAGTTGTGAAGGATTCTTCTTTACCTATAGAAATGGAAGAAGATTGTAAGTTTTCCTCTTCACTTATGAAAAAGAAGATAACATATAAAGGCTTCTTCTTCATCTTTTGAAGGAAAAGAGAAAGTGAAATTCTTAGGCATTGTTTAAGGAATCGATGTAGTTTAACAGTTTTTTGGACAAATCAATGTATATCAATTTTGTGTCTTTTATTGTACTTTCTATATTATTATTGTATTTTCTATTCAAATTATAGTTTCTTGTGGCTACTTGAATTAAAATTTACTTGAATATTTTAAATAAAACATTCATATTCTTGGGAAATTCTTTCATTAATTCTAAAATGTGGAAAAAATACACATATAAACAATCCACTCCCCTCTTATGTGTCATCTAAGAAATAATAATTGGTATTAGAGATAATCTACTTCATTGCATATAAATTTCTAATAAAATTTACATAAAAATTACTATAACATAATTTAATTTATTTTTTTAATTAAGATAGTCAATTTATAGCTAAACTACCATTCCTTAAAGATGAAAATATTTTATATTAAAAAATGGAATAAAATACTTCCTCTTGATTGAAAGAGTTTATCTTTAAGGGTTTTAAGCCATACATTGCTTTTTCTTTCACTTATAAATGATAAATCCATACATTTGCATACCCTATTTAAACTTTTATTTTTCTTAAGGACATATTTTTGTAGTTATAAAGGCTTAATTAGCAATTAACGGAATCCAAGGCCTTTCTTAATTGAAGGAGTAGTAGAGGTTGAATAACATCATAGTCGGATCGGTCTATTGACCTAACCAATTGACTACCTAATGGACTATTAAGCTTAGTTGTCCATTACGAGCCATTCCTAAAAATTTTTGATGTATTTGATGTTTTAATTTATCACTGTCAATACTTTCCAATATTTAATTTCATATAAAAGATATATCTAACTTTTTGTACCTAATTATATTTGGATTTATGAGCATTAATTTTGAAGTCATTTTGAACCTATAATTTTTTTGGTCTAATTGTAAAACTCCTTTCAAATTATAAAACTTTTATGTTCCTATAATCACCCTAATAATGAAATGTAGTGAAATATTTCTACATAAATTGTAATTATGGTCATAATTTGTGAGTGTTATATATAAATGATGGTCTTTGTATAATACAAGTATGTGAGGAGTATACATGATATAATGTCCTTTTAGTTTGAGTTATTAAATAATATTCATTCATTTTGCTTTTCTAGATCTAGCAACATGTCCAAATATATATGCATAATGTGCTCTTAAAGCCATAGAAGTGGGTATACGAGAAACGTTTCAAGTATATATAAGTATATGCCTTCAATATAAATAAGTTTATTAAATGAAGAGATGTCACCATAAATGTGACATTTTATTTCTAACTTTGAATTTGTTTCGCCCATCTAGCATTAAATTTAAGTTCCTTCATATTCATTAAATCATAAAAAGTGATGATTTTAGTTCACATTACTTTTTCTAAGCGATGTGATTTGCATGTTGTTATATTAATGTATTTGATGTTATCTTTCAATTTTTTCTACATTAAAGAAATAATTTTATAGTTTTAAAGGCTTAATTAGCCATTGATGGGCTATAAAACCTTTCAAAATTATAAAATTAGTCTTAGGGATAGGCCATGTCCCAATTGAATCATTCGATTAACTTGATAGATTGACTTGTCTAGGCACACTCTAACTCAATTCCTCATCAACCACCTAACTTGGTGAGCCATTGCAAGATGATCACATTTTCTCTATTTTCATCACATTTTAAACCATCTAATTCAATCAATCACTTTAATTTTTTAAAATCTATAGCTTATCCTCCTAAAACTTGAATATTGTCTAAATACTTCAACATCTTCCACAACCAATTCCATATTTTATAGTAATTTTCCATTTTAATTACATATTTTTGAACATGTTAGCAACCAACACTTTATTGTCCTCAATGTGTTAGATAGAGCCTCTTTTGATAAATAAGAATTATCTTTTATTATATTTAGAATAATTAAAATTTTTATTGTTAGGTTTTCAAAATTGAAGACATGATTCTTAGGATTACAATTTTTTGTATTTAAGGATTAATGCTTCCAAAATTATGAAATTTATTTTATCAAATAGGGTTTGCAATTGTCTCTCTTGAACTAGATGGTGTTGAACTAAATTCTCAGGATGAGTTATTGCAAGTGGCATTCAATTATTTTTCTGAATTTATGAATAAACCCTCATAAGCACTTTCTTCAGTTCCTCATCTCTAGTAGATTTTATGGGATGGTTTGTCCTCTCAAAAGTTTGATTTTCTCATCCAACCCGTTTACAATCATGGAGATTGAAGAATCATTGAAGTCCCTTCATCTTAACAAAGCTCTTGGCTCTAATGGTTTCAATATGCATTGCTTTATGAAGTTTTGGCCATTTATAAGGAATATGGTGATTGAATCAAATAATGGTTCCCTGTTCATAGCCCTTAATAAAAAATTTATCACTCTTATTCCTAAGGGTGGGGAACTACGATACTCTTTTAATTATCAACCTATATCATGTTGCAAATCCATTTATAAGTTTATATATATGTGATTGGCTCATAGGATTTGGAAAACCATTCCTGATCATATTGGTAACTCACAGAGTGTTTATATCCCAGATAGATCAATTGGAGATAATGCATTGATACTTTAATATTGATCAAATATTACTCTAAAAGAAATGCGAAAGCTATTTTGAATCAAAACGGATATAAAAAAGGCATATGATAGTTTGGATTAGGAGTTCATCAGAAACATGCTATCTGTATTGAATTTTCAAGGTTTATTTATATAGTGGATCTCTTAGTTCATTTCAACACTTAGTTTTAATGTTCTCATTAATAGCCATCCTACAAACAGATTCACAAGCTCCAAGGGGTAAGATAAGGTGATCTCATCTCACTATGTCTTTTTGGTTTGGTAATGGAGACACTCAGTAGGTTGCTTCAGAAGGTGTTTAAAGGTAACAAAAGCCTTAAATTTCATTCCAAATATAGGAGATTGGGCTAACTCATTTATGTTTTCCTGTTGACCTTATATTGCTTTCTAAAGATGATCCTAATTCTGTATCAGTGCTTATGAAAGGTCTTAAAATGTTCAATAGGACGTATGTTCCTACTATTAATTGCTCAAAGAGAGGTTTATTTTTATCTCATAAGGCTTCTAATCTAGAAACAACCTCATCCTCCATCTTAGGAATTGTTAAATAGCATCTACCTTTTATGCATTTTGTCATAGCCATAATAGATGCTAGGATGGGTTTTAGGGACTATACTTGTGTTATTGATAAAATCAATGTCAGAATTGCTTTTTGGAGCTTTAGATATCTATTTTTAGCTAGTAAAGCATAACTTATCATATCTATTTTGAATTCCAACAGTATGTATTGGGCAGTTTATATTGCCTTTCTAGTTTAAGTAATAAAGACTATTGACAAGATCCTTAATAGATTCTTGAGTTCTGATGGTAAAGTGAAAATGAAGTGGAGAGATGTTTGTATTCCCAGAAAGCAAGGAGGGCTTGGATTTATTTCTCTCCAATTACTCAATAATTTTCTACTGATATAGAAACTTTAGAGATTACTCACTGATAAGCAAACTTTATGGCGTAAGTGCATCTACTACACTTGAGTCCATTATAAGGATAAGGAAAGGATGAGACTTCACTTTGTTTATTGCCCTTGTTAAGGAAAAGCTTCAATTCACACTAAGAAATGTAAATAGTGGAGTTTTGTTTTTTAGTTATCCATAAGATAGTTATCCATAAGATTGCTTCAAATTGGATAATTAGGAAGAGTTTTAATATATAGAGAGGTTATAATTTACTTCTTATATGTTTTAATTAGGATTACTTAGTTAGATTTCAAGATAGAGTAGTTATAACCGTTGGATATCTAGGGTCGAGTATTATTAAATCGAGAAGGTAAGGTGAAAACAAAACATAGATAGATGTAATTCCTAAATTGTTATCCCTGATTAATTACAAATCTATTATTGCTTTATTGTTTTTTAATTGCCAACTTTGTCTAGTTTAGATTGCTTTATATCCAAATTTATTCTATTGTTTATCTTAAACAAAGTGAACAAAAATTGTTAGGTGACTAATCCAATCCTCGTGGGAACAATATTGTTTATACTATAGAAACATGACTCGCATGCTTATAGTATAGATAATTTAAAAAACTGAACAGCAAACACCTCTTCTTTATCTCCAATTTTTTCTCTTACAATTTGGATAAATTAAAGCAAAAGTGCAACATGGTTGTTCTAACTCTGAATTGATATGCTTTAAACAATTGGTTATGTCAAAATCGGAGAAGGAAGGAAAGGGACTAGGTCGCTTTCATAATAACACTATATATGGCATATGGAAGGAAAGGAATCAAAGGAATTTTCAAAAGACAAATACTTAAGAATAAAGTCTCATTAGTGCAATTATTCAATCCAACATAAAGTAATTAATAGTTCATTATTACATCTGAATTATAATCAAATCCGGATTTGATGAATTCTTTAAATTCTCAAGACAATATCTTTGTTGAAATTTTTTTAAAACTATTCAAATATTCTTCCTATAATGTTATCAAATAAACATATAAAAAAGAATTGTATATGTTATATAAAGAGCACTTATTTAGGTAGTAAAATCATGATCTTTAATAAGTTAATTAAGGTATATTTTAAATTTTGAAAGTAATTTAATATTTAACTTAACTTTAATAAAAGACCAATTAGATATCAACAAAATTTAATATTTTATATTTACTTCTTGTGCGTCAAATAATTTGTATTTAACCTTTACAATATTTAATCTTTAAATCTAAGTCTAATTTAATTTAATAACCTTTTTATATCTTTAAATTTTATAATATTTGTTATGTTCTAAATTTTTTCATAATAAATATAATTTATAATTTCAAATATATGTAGTATTAGCAAGATTGAACTATTTTAGTTTATGCTTAATTTTTCAATTAAATATTCATACTATTATATTGATTATTTTTTCAAAATAAAAAGGATAAAAATCATTAATAAAGAATTGGATTACAAGTAAAATAGTACATAAGGGGGTACCCTTCAATACTTGAGATCATAAAAATTTTGTCTACTTAAAATAGAAGTTTAGAAAACATGGAAATTCAAGTAAAAAAAATCAAGATTTGGATCTTCAAGTTGCACCTTCCAACATTACGAGTTCTCAGATTCTTTCCAACATTTCTGAGATGAAGATTAAGGCTACATTTTGCATAAAGTTGAACCTTTGAACATTCCTCTCTTTCCATATGGTTTACACAATCATGCCAACAGTTGCTATGTGGATGAACTTGGGAAGAGATCTTTGAGATGATAGCTATTGAATAGCATTAGAAAGTGTATGAGCTTGAGAGTTCCATATGTAGTGTAACTTGATTGATTCCTATATTTGGTTGGCAATCTCACATATAAAGAATAAATGATCCCTAGTTTTCTCAGCTATTGAATAAAAAGGACAAGACAAGTTAATATTTAAAATTTTGAGGCGGTCTGTAGTGTTGGGACAAGTTTGAATGGCAAGTCATAAGAGAAAGCAAATTTTAGGAGGGAGTCTCTTGAGCCATATAATGCGATTCCACTCCACCATTGGTTTCTTCTTTCGTAAGATATCTCTCATAATTTTATTTGAAAGATGATGGGTAGGTCAGTTGTGCTAGAAGAAAGTATCTTGAGTAAATGGATTAGGAGAGTAATGGGGTTGCAAATATCTAAGAGTTGTAGGAAAATTCCAGTTGCTTCCTATGGTGAAGGAGTCTAGTCTTGTGAGATCCCACATCAGTTGGAGAGGAGAACAAAGTATATCCTCTCCCCCTCAGACGCGTTTTCCATACCCTAACGCACCGAATTCTATCAGAACTCTGAAGTTAAACGTACTTGGGTAAGAGTAGTACTAGGATGGGTGACCTCTTGAGAAGTCCTGTGGAAAAATAAAACTATACGGGCTGGGCCCAAAGTAGACAATATTTGTGAGCGGGTGGTCTGGGCTGTTACAAGTATAGTATAGAGTGGGTGGTTGATAGAACTCATTTACATGCTTATAAAATTGATAAGAACACCCTGGCCAGACCATGTCATACCATAATGATATCAGCTTCCCATTGCCAACAGAATAGGAAAGATCATCTTAAACTAGATGTGTAAAATGTAACAATTGATTAAGAACGTAACAATTGGAGGGCTTCTTGTATACTTCCCATGTACTACGACCCTTGAGGAAATAGGAGTGGATCCACCTAAGCCATATTGAGTTCCTGTCTTTAAGAATCCTCCAAATCCTCTTCAAAATGATTGTTTGGTTGATAAGTTTAATAGCATATATACTTAATCCGCTTATGCTTTAGGAAAACAAATATAAGACCATTGAATTTTTGCACAACCCTTTACACCAGTCGAGAACTTCCATAAGAAGTGTTTGAATATTTGCTATATGGTCTTGATGACACATTTTGAGAAGAAGATGTGTAAGCTCCAATAAATGTGATGGGAGCTAAGGACCAAATTAATGAGCTGGAGTTTCCCTATAAAAGATAGAAATAAGTTTTTCCAGGTACTGATTCTATGATAGATTTTCTCTATAAGTGGTGTGCACTTTAGAAATGTGAGTCTTTTTGTAGAAATAGGCAACCTTAAGTATAAGATAGGTGGAAGCCTCTCTTTCATTCCCTTAATTGAAGCGATGTGTGAGGCCATATTTGAGGCTCCTTTAGATAGAATAAATTTGTTTTTGCTAAGTTAAATATGCAGTTCTAAAGCTGTTTTAAATTTATAAAGAGCTTGCATATAAATGTCGATTGACTCTAAGTTTGCTCTACACAAAATAAGCGAGTCAATGGTAAAATAGAGGTTAGTTAACTTGATTTTCTTACACTTCATATGATATTTGAAATCGGTGTTAGAGTTCTCTTCAGGCTTGATTATGGACTTAAGAATTTCCATCCATAAGATTGAAAGGTACGGTGAGAGGGGTTTACCCTACCTAGGCCCTTTTTCAGCTTCTAAGTAGGATGAGGGATTGCCATTAACTAGGATTAAGTAACTAGTAGTTGTCAAGAATTCTTTAATACAATTGACGTAGACCTATGGAAAATTGTATGCCTCCATCATCTTCCAAATAAATTCCTAACTTATACTATCAAAGGCCTTATGAAAATCAATCTTGATAGTGCAATTAAGAGTAGAGTTTTCTCTTGAATATTGAGAAGCTCCTGAACAATTAATATATTATCACCAATTTTTCGATTACAGATGAATGCTCCCTAATTTTCACTAATGAGAAGAGCTATAACTGTTTTCATTCTTGTTGCAAGGATCTTTGAGATGATTTTATAAAGAAAATTTGTACAAGCTATAAATCTAATGTCATTGAAGTAGTTTGGAGAAAAGGTTTTTGGTATTAAAATAGGAATGCTTCGTTTATTTCTTTGAGAAGTACCCCTTTGGAAAAGAACTATTTCACTACATTTTAAAAAAATGTAACTGTGATATCCCATATTTTTTTGATAAAGAAGGCCGTTCAATCCATCAGGACTAGGGGCTTTTGTGCCCTCCATCTTGAAAACAACTTCAGCTATTTCCTTGTCCTTCACTTGTTTGAAGACTATGCTACAAAACAAAGAGTTTATTTTTTTACAGATTAAGTGCATTGAGGATTGTAGCTAAAGGAGAAACAAAATTTGGAATTCCAAGCAAATTGCTGAAGTAGGCTACAACCTCGTCCCTAATATCCTTTAGACTTTAAAGGATCAATCCCTCATGATTGGTGATGGATGAGATTCTAATTTTGTTTTTGTGAGCTAGGATGGAGCTAAAGAAGAACTTTGAACATTTATCTTCATCCTTAAGCCAATTGATCCAAGATCTTTGTTGAAGCAAGGAGCTATGATTATTAGCCCCGAAATTTTTTTTATTAATTTAGTTATTTTATTTTCTTAATTAATTTAGCATGTTAGTAAATTAAGCAAGATTAGTTTGAAA
>JANZLX010000007.1:241693-253760 GCA_025531955.1 Erythroxylum orinocense | reverse complement strand
CATCAGCCAGCCAGCGGGTCTCGGGCACGGGCCATCAGTCAGGGCTCGCCGCTCGGACCAGTCGGGCCTCGGGTTCGAGGTCCGACAATGATGGCTGACTGAAAGCATAGAATACGAGGGAGATAGTTTTTCTTTTACGATAAGTGAAGGATCTTGTGGTGAAAGAGCAAGGAGTTACCAGATATCAATGAGTTCATTCCTTGCTTTCAATATAACTTGTTCAGTTAAGCCCCATGACGTATGTAGAGATTCAAGCTCTTAATTGATTGCTTCTAGCTTTTGCACACATATAACCTGTTTAGTTTCACTAAAAAAAATCAAGCAGCATCTATCTTACAAGCATCATTGAACCCCGACACATAAATCAAGTAGTTGTTAAATCTAAAGGGGTGATGGTTGGTAGCCTTCTGAAAGAGATTCATAACTTTAATAGGGGTATGGTATGAGATGAGAGGGTCCTAAAATATGGTATAGCTATTGGGAAATTATGCAAGCCATTGGGCATTAATTAATTCTCTATCTAGCTTCTTTTAAATAAACTAGTAGGAGGATTGTTTATTTGACCAAGTGAACTTGTGGCCAAAAGAATTCAGGTTTGTTACCTTTAATGTGCCTGCACATTGCTTGAAGTCATCTAAGTAGTTTTGAAAGTTGCCATTGCTTTGAGCCTCAGACCGATATAATATAGAGTTGAAATCTCCACATATTAACTAAGGCAAGCTGGATGCTCTGTTGAAATCAAAGAGATTATTCCAACGAGTAGTTCTTTGAAACCCGAAATTACTATCATAGATAAGAGTAGTTCCACTAAATTTCATCAGGCCTGTAGTATAAGATGATTCTAGCATTCATCTGTTGTGAGTGATTAGATATCTACTACCAATAAGGTCCCAAAATAGTAGCCAACTAAGATTCTCTAGTTTTATTTTTGTTTTAAGTAATCCTAGAATTAGAGGCATCTCCCTCTTGAAAAAATCCCTTAAAGCTGCTTGCTTTGTTGGGAAGTTTAATCCTCTAACATTCCACACAATGATGGACTTACTAAAAAAGTTTACTTTTGGAGCTTTTACTCTTACTCCTTTGAGATTTCCTCCTCTCAGCTGTCTAAAATGGCATTTTCAATTCTTCTTGTTTATTATCTTCATCATTTCTTGCTTGAGGACTTGGTGAATGTGTTTCTTCTGTTATACTATTTCTTGCGATGTGAATAACTGACAAAAAGATCAATTTGATTTTTTTACTAGCGAATTTAGCGCTAGTGTTGTCAAAAGATGGAGAATGTACATATTTGGGGGGTACAAGTGGTGAAGGTTGATTAACTTGAGAAGGCTCTTGATTTACGAAAGATGTCTCAGCATGGGAGTGAATAATAGCATTGGAAGCATTTTCATCAACTGATATAGCCTCTTTAACCTCTCTATTTATTCTGGGCATTTCCTCTATAACAATCATGTTCCCCATTTACTTAGAATAGTTACTAGTTTGGAATTTTTTCCTAGTGGCTTTCCAAACTTTCGCTTGATGTTTGGGGAGAGATTTCCATTGATAAGAGACAGTAATGCTTTTGTCCTATAAATTGTGTCCCTCACCTAGCTTTATAATAGGAATTTCAGTTAGGTCATTGAAGATATCAATATTAACATAAATGTGGGCATATCCTAATCTTTTTTCTTAGAAGTAATTTCATCAATGCAAAGGGTTTTTTATATGAAGTTAGCAAGGGCACTCAAACCTTGCGTGGTCCAGTATTCAAGAGGGATTTTATAGAAGTGGATTCATAGAGGAATATTTTGAACCTTGATAGATTCTAGCTTCAAGCTCAGTGCTAAAGCTGCAAGAACAAAGATTAGTTTCTAACATCCCAAAGGCCTTACAATAGGTCACTTAATGTATCTAGTTTTTAACAAGGACTCACAATTTTTTAAAATATTTTTCACACTTTGTTTAATGAAATTGATTAATTGCTTCCTGCAAATTATAATGTGTATTAGTTTTATTGGTTTATTGATATCCAATTTTTATAGTGCAACAACTAAGAATATTTTAAAAATAATATTTTGGTACATAGTGAACTTTGAACTAATGATCTCACCATTTTATAATTTGAAAAATGTTTTATCTTATAATTTAATTACTTAAAAGAAAAATTACAAAATAAAAGTTACGTTTAACAAGTAAAACGAAATCATAAATATAAACTATACTACATATTGCAATATAACAGATAAAGCAGCTGCTAAATGACAATAATGACAAAGTACTTATAAGTAAAAGCTAGTTATATAATTTGCCTGAGAGATAAGAAAGCGGAAATTAGGGTTTAGATTTGGGATTGATGGAGGGCAGGTGAGAGAGCAATATAGTGTCAGGATATAATGTAACCACGTCCCCCTATATGTGTATTTCTCGTGTACATTCTTGGTTACGCTCGAAGCGTACTGAGTTGAGAACGAAAGTCTACCTTAATTCTGACTTGTTTTAAACACGTGGACTCATGTTCTAAGTGATTGACAGAGTCCAAATGTTTCGAATTCATACTACTTGCAAGCAATTGTCTAGATGCGGTCCAATGGATATAATAAAAGAAGTAATAATAAAGGTGAATCCAGCTGGTCTAGTTGAAAATAAGGTCAAATATAGAAGAGCTTTCGGTCATGGCCCCACTTGTATCATGTACAGTCTAACAACAGTGGAAATGGAAATGTTGGAGATAAATAGAGAGGTAGATGATCAAATCAACTTTCGTGGTTCCCCAAACCCCCAAGGGACTAGCTTTTGGAAGGCCTTGCGTGATTCTGTGCCAATGTTTCCTTTGGGATGGGTGTCACATCAATCTAGTAATGCTTTCATTTCATCAAAGCTGCCCACCGTATGCATATAAAAGGAAAATAAGTATTAGTCATCTCTTTATGTTTCTCGCTCACTCTCTTTTTTGCATGGAGGAATATTTTGCAATCTGTCTTATCTCGTGTAGTGCAATTGGCAATTAAAAGTAACGCCAAGCATGTCCCATCTCTGAAATGTGATTCCTAATCTTACCTTTATTCTTTATTGCCAAAATGGACCTACCTTTTAGAAGTAACCTTAGCTTACACCACTCATTTAACTGTAATTTTTTCATGGTCAGTCCGGTGTCGTGCTTAACTGTTCAGTTATACAGATCCAAGTTTCTCTTGTTCAGGCCATAGCTTTTTGAGCAATGAGATTGAGTTCAATAAAAAGTTTAAAATGTTGAAGGATTTAAATTGGCATGCCGCGATCGAATTGGAAACAGGTTGTCTCTAAGAACCTGCTCAAGCTTGTACTTCTTCCAAGGTATGTTGTAATAAAATCTGTGAATCGAATGATGATTTCATAGTGAAAGACACATTCATGTCAATTATAACCATGTTTGAAGATATTAAATGGTAATAATGACAAAAATTAGGAATACGAGGATTGAAAACCGGTTCTTCATATTTGCCCAAATGTAGAAGCAAGTTACAAGAAAACAAATTTCAATCAAGACGATGGAAAGTGTTATTTAATTCGAGTTTTTCTTATAAAGTTGGGAATGGAAGCAGGCGCTATTTATGTTTTTATACGGCATAGCAAATCTGTACAATTCCAAGTGTACATGATCTACCTTGTATTTAGGACAAGAGCGAACTATATGAAGATTAAGTTGCTCATTAGTTGAAGAGAAAAATATAATAAATGGCCTATAGTTGCATATACAACCACTACATGGAGAAAACTTTTGGCCTATGGTGGTTGTTACTAACTTTTCCCCCACCAAGAAGAAATAAAACATAAAGGCACCGACAGCAAAGAGAAAGGAAGAAATTAATACGGCCAAACTTTTAAGGAGTCTAGTCAAAATGGGAGTGGATGCAAGGATATCTATTGGATACTGTTAACTATTTGCTTATTCTATATGGAATTAACCATATGTAACAGCTATGTTTGTTTTATTTGTGTAATGCTTCACATATTACGTCAAATAACACAAATGTAAGTTCAAGAGAACCATCTATAAAAACTCAAGAGATTGTTCGTGTGTGATGAAGTTATTATGAATGATTGTTACTTCATACTTTATTTGTAATTACTACATTTATTTTACATAATAATTCTTATATTCCATCAAACAACATAAGAGGACTACCTCTTGAATTCCATCAAACAAGATGGGACTTCAAGGAAACCAACTATGAGGTGACGGAACTCTATTCTATATAGACTTCTCTAGTAACAAATGTTTTATCCTTTTCACTATAATCGATTTATGCATTAATTCTAAGCAACCAAGGGATGATGTAGTTCTATAGAGGCATAAAAAGATGTTGGACAAGAGAAAGAGAAAAAATGTTAATGATGATGTCATGACTATAAAGGAGCAAGCACCTAATGAGGTTGTTAAGAGTGCTAAGTTGGCAAGTGGTGATGTGGAATTGCAACCCAATGATGAGGTTGTTATGAGTGGATAGATGGTAGAAAATGCACATGAGGAGGTACGACTAGAGATAATATTGAGGCGTAACAGTAAGATCAAAAAGAAATCACTGAAGGTGAGAGAAAAACAAAGGTATACGAATTGGGCTGTGAAGGAAAGGGAGGAGGACGATTGTAAGACAAATTTCTCCTCTGTGTGTCTTCTTCTTCTTATCTAAATTCCCTTCCTCTGATTTCCTTTCTCTGAAGTTACATTTTCTTTTGCTGGTGTTCATGACAATTTGGTGCTTTTATTGAGAGGATCCTATCATGGCGGAAAGTGAGTTAAGAAAAGAATTTCATATGGAGATTAATAAGCTGTAGGTGTTGGGAGAGCAATGAGATTTTACGTTATCTGAGAGAATGGAAGAGATTGCTAAGGCAATGACTAGTCTCTCTGATGAGTTTGTAGCTTGGAGGCTTGAGGCAGCCAGCGGGTCCTCGAACTTCTTCACGAACACTCATGGTCACACAAGACTTGCTAAGATCGATTTTCCCAAATTCAACGACACAGATCATTTAAATTGGATCTTTAGAGCTGAATAGTATTTTGCTTATTGCAACACTTCCGAAGCTAAGAAGGTGGTGATAGCATCTGTGAACATGGAAGGCGAGGTCATGGCTTAGTTTCAGTTGATGAAGAAGATGAACAAGATCACGTCATGAGCTACTCTGTCTAGGGCAATTGAGCTACGCTTTGGGCCAACTAAATATGAGAATCCTAGGGCCCAACTTTTCAAGCTCATTCAAATCCGATCAGTGTAGGAATACCACACTCGCTTCATGGTTCTCGAGAATAGGGTGGAGGGAGTGGCCGCACCTGCACTTTTGGATTACTTCATCAGTGGCTTGAAGGATAAGATCTGGCGAGAAGTGATTTCAAAGGAACCGACAATGCTATCGAAGGAAGTAGCTCTGGCTATACTTCTCGATGAGGAACACACCTAACTAGGGTTTCTTATGAAATCACAACTATCACTTAGATAATATAGTGAAGAGTTTAGGTGGAGGATATATCTCCACGCTGGCAGCTCCATTGGCAAAAACAACGGGAAGTTCCCATATTCCCACAACTTCCTCGGCCTTTATGCCTTCAACGGGAAAGGCACCATTACGACCTCCATTATTGTCGAAGCCTATGACTAAACCTTTAGTGCCGGTCAAGCATTTAACTCCGGCCGAGGTATAGTTGAAATGGGAGAAAGGCCTCTGTTATACTTGTGATCAAAAGTTCATGCCAAATCACTAGTGCCAAAATCGACAGTATTTACTCATAGAGTGTAGTCCAGATGATGGAAACAATGAAGAGGGAGACCCAAGTCCAGAGTCTGATACGCACAAAGAGCAAGAGGAAATACTGAATTACTCCATTTATCTCTTCAAGCTTTGCAAGGTGCACCTGGTAAGTGTACGATGCTCTTTCATGGATCTATATTTGGAATTAATGTATCGGTTTTTTTGGATGGGGGAAGTGATAATAATTTTATAAAACCCCAGATTGTCAAAATTTTGATTATGGCTGAAGAAAAAATTCATGGGTTTAAAGTTTTAGTTGGAGGTGACCAAAATTTAAAAAGAAATACTATGGTCAGAGACATCGCTCTAATTATTGATAACACTTGAATCACTACTTCTGCTCTGGTTCTGGATGCAACTTGTTATGATATTGTTTTAGGGGCTGACTGGCTTGCTATATTAGGAGAGCATATATCTGATTATATTACATCTACATTAAAAAAAATTCGAAATGGGACATGGGCCACTCTTAAAGGGAAGCGTAATAGATTACCTAAGGTGGATTACTTCCATCAGTTTTTAAGACTGTGTGACACGGATGCAATAGAAGAGTGTTACAATATAGAATGCTTGGGGGGAAAATGAGGTTAT
The DNA here is from genome assembly GCA_025531955.1 of Erythroxylum orinocense. Classification (NCBI taxonomy): domain Eukaryota; kingdom Viridiplantae; phylum Streptophyta; class Magnoliopsida; order Malpighiales; family Erythroxylaceae; genus Erythroxylum; species Erythroxylum orinocense. Next base: position 247,400 of record JANZLX010000007.1, on the reverse strand, counting down.
AAAACCAATCTTGGAATTACCCAAAGACATGCCACTTTATTTACAAGAATTATTGTTGAAGTATAAAGGAGTGTTCCAAGTTCCTAGAGGCTTGCCACCGCCTAGATCTCGTGATCAGTGTATCACTCTTCAACCTGGAATACCTCCAATAAAGGTCAAGCCATATAGATATCCATTTTTTTAGAAAAATCAGATAGAAAAAATGATAAATAAGATGCTGCAAGAAGGCATTATTCGTCCCAGTAACAGCCCCTATTTGGCCCCTATTTTGTTAGTCAGAAAAAAAAGATGGTTCATAAAGGTTTTGCACTGATTAAAGGGCTTTCAATGCTGTCACAACGAAGGATTTTTTTCCCATTCCTTCAGTAGATGAGTTTCTTGATGAACTTAAAGGTGTGTGTTATTTTTCCAAGCTGGATCTTAGATCGGGTTATCACCAAATTTTGGTTAAAGAGGAAGATATTGTTAAGACTGCTTTAAAACACCACAAGGACATTATGAGTGGTTGTTCATGCCTTTCGGGCTTACAAATGCCCCTGCTACTTTTCAGTATTTAATGAATGATGTTTCAAAGCTTATTTGCGCCAATTTGTTTTAGTATTCTTTGATGATATATTGGTGTACAACACTGATTGGAATCTCCACTTGTAAGATTTAGAGTTGGTTTCGGTTATATTAATAGAAAACCAATTGTATGCTAAGCTATCAAAAGATTCTTTGGGCAAACCAAAATGCATTACTTAAGGCATGTTGTTTCGGCCTAGGAAGTAGAAGTGGATCAAGAGAAAGTGACAAGGTTCTTAACTAGCCTGTACTTGTTAATGTATCACAGCTCAGGGGGTTTCTTAGCTTAACAGGGTACTACCGTAGGTTCATTAAACAATATGCTTCCATTACTTACCCTCTCACAACATTATTGCAGAAAAACAACTTCTAATGAGATGAAGAAGCACAAAAGGCATTTGAGAAACTCAAGACAGCACTGGTGAATGCTCCCACTTTGGTTAAGCCCAATCTTTCTAAGACATTTGTAGTGAAAACCGATGTATTTGAGGGAGGGATAGGTGTTGTGTTGTCTCAAGAAGAGCATCTAATTGCTTATTTTCTAAGAAAATATCTACCCATATGCAAGCTCAATCAACTTATGTGAGGGAGCTATATGCCATCACTAAAGTTGTGGCTAAATTTAGACACTACTTAATAGGCCACTATTTCATAATTAGGGCTGACCAGAAAAGTTTAAAGCATCTTTCATAGCAGACCGTAGAAACTCCTAAACAAGAGGCATGGTTTACCAAATTACTGGAGTTCAACCATTCTATTGAGTATAAACTGAGAAGTACTAATCAATCTACTGATGCTCTTTCTAGGTGCTATTACATAGCTGTCACAACTAGTCAAGCAGATATAATCCCAAAAATCAGGAAAGTTATGAAGCATTTGGAGGAGCTACAGGATTTAATATCCCAAATGGAGCAGAATCCAACACTGCACCTAGAATATACCCTAAAGGATGGTTTAGTTTATTGGTGTAAGAAGGTAGTAATTCCTCATATAGCCACTGTTGTTATTTGACAATTGCTAGAAGAGTTCCATTCATCCACCCAAGGAGGCCATGCTGGTTTTACTCGTACATTAACTAGGGTAGCAACTAAATTTTTTTGGAAGAACATAAGAACATAATTGAACACATATATTTGACAATGCCAAGTTTGTCAAAGGGCTAGGATATCTCAACTGCATCCTAATAGATTATTAAGTCCACTCCCAATACCTCAATAAATGTGGGAGGATGTGGCTATGGATTTCATTATAGGATTACCTAACTCTAAGGGCTATATTGTAATTATGGTGGTGGTTGACAAATTAACTAACTCTGGTCATTTTGCACCCCTCAAGGCTAATTATAATGCTCCTCAAGTGGCTAAAGCCTTTGTACAGACAGTGGTGAACTTACATAGTATTCCAAAAAAAATTGTTTCGGATAGTGACAAGGCTTTTATTAGTGCTTTTTGACAGCACCTATTCAAGTTAAAGTAGACTACTTCGAAGATAAGCTCATTATACCACCCACAAATAGATGGTTAAAGTGAAGCCCTCAATCGTTGCTTAGAAATGTATTTGAGGTGGTTTGTGTTTGATACACCTAAGTTATGGGTGAATTATCTTCTTTGGGCAGAGTATTGGGATAACACAGCTTTCCAATAATCGATTGTTATGACACCATTCAATCCTGTGTTTGGCAGAGATCCCCCCTCCATTATTTGGGGTGTCCTTCCCCTAGAAGTTCCAGCTGATTTATTTAAACAACTGAAGGAAAGGGATGTTGTATGAGATGTTTTGAAATACAATTTAGAGCAGGCACCGTTGAGAATGAAGAAATTTGCTGATAAAAAGAGAACGGAAGTGCATTTTCAAGTTGGTGGCTTGGTCTTTGTCAAACTTCAACCTTATAGACAACATTCAATTAAGCTATGCAAGAACCAGAAGTTATGTCTGAGATACTTTGGCCATTTTGAGGTTTTGGAGAAATTTAAAATAGTTGCTTATAAACTCAAACTACCAGAGGAAGCTAAAATTCATCATATATTTCATTTAAATTTCCTATAGGAATATCAGGCAATTTAAGAGCCAGCTTCACCTGGATATTATAAGCAATAACAGTATGTGGAGAAACCAATTATGGAAGATTTAATGAAAGAATCTATGTCCATATACAAGGCTCAATTTTAAAATTAAGAGGCATTAATATAAAACATAGAAAATAGATTGGCTAACTACCCTAGTTGTTAATTGAGAGACCTCAAAGATAATTGCTTAACAACATGGTGCATAATTCTATAAAACATTAGAAGGCACCCAACTTGAGAATTGAAGAGGAGCTGACTTATGATAAGGACACAGAACTTTAGATAGATTAGGTTGTTGTTAAGGAAAAAAAAAGAAAAGAACAGTGATGATAATCTTAATAATTAATGAGATAAATTTATCTTTTTTTTTTTTACGATCCCGATTATTATCTTAATGTGATAAACACTAAAGTCTACAAAATTTTTAGGGTATCTTAAGGAAGAAGAGGGGGGTACCATAAGATCACAAAATGGTATGGTAGGAAATGATATCAAATGAAGGAAACTCAATCTTTTTCTTTTGTGCACTTTATGACCATTTCATTATTAGATTTTTTTAATTCATTTTTGTATATTTGATTATTTTATTTTTGATGTCTTTTTTATGTGTTTCCTTTTCTTGTTTGTTTGATTGTTTTTCAAATTCTTGATCCTAATATCACGAATATAATCAAAAGAAAATATCATTCAAGAATAAGGATAAGATAATTCTTTTATCTTAACGACTTCATCTTTGCCCACCTTTTACATAATTTCATTTATTTATTTTCTATGTTATATATGTGTATCTTATGGATCGTATACAAATTAAGTACAAGGAGTAATTTCCTTAAGTTTTAGTTTATTTACGAGCATCCAGTCCATTTGCATTTAACTTAGTAAGTTAAAATCTTAAGAAATTAAGCAACGAAATTAAGGTAGTTAAGTCAATATATTTGAAATGATATCATCTTATGAGTTGAATATAGTATGCTAAATAGACAAAATTTCTTATGAGTAGTTTAGTTAAAACATGATTGAATAGTCTTTAAAAAGATGATCATATTGAATGATAAGACAAGTTTATAATTTTGGTACATTTTGATTTTTGGGTATCGGTTCTTGAGTGGAAGATCAAGCCGTATTGATAGTAAATTATGAAAACAAAGAATATACTTGGGCACTAATAATTTCTATTATGATGATTTTGGTTGAAACAATAGGTTGAAGTTATAAGAGGTGTTAGTAGTAAGTTAAAATTGTAACATGGTTGAGTAACTAGAGGTGTTCATGACAAGATATATCTTTCCATAAAAATATTGGAATGCCATTTTATCCAAGATAATCATACTTGCTAAAATATATTAAAAAGAAAAGAAAACCAAAACTTTTGTTATGGCTTGTCAAATACTTCTTGGACTTAGACTTTTACATTTTATGTCTCTACTTTATATGATGTGAAATTATTTGAATTGAGTTGAATTTGAAAGATTGTTTAGTTAGGTTAATATTGAATTATAAATTAGTATAACTATCTAGAGATCTAGGTACATGATGAATTGGATGAATTAACTAATAATGGCGATACATGATCATTTTGATTGAATTGCTGAACTTTCCTATCCTCTAGCTTACCTAAAGTGACGTCTTTTGAAATGAAGTTGCTTGAAGACAATTAGAAACTTAAGTATAGGGGTACTCGATGAGAGTAAAATATATCTATATATTTCTAAGTATTTTAGACTATGGTACAGTTAAATCTTAGACTATTAATTTAATGGGAATAATTTATAGATAGATATAACAAAAATCCTCTATTAAAACACCTTTTCATATTCTTTCATCCTAGACTTAAGAGTTACAAAAGAATTGCTTTCGGTGGAAAAAAAAAAGTGTGTGATTTCTCATGTCTTAATTATATGATGTTTTCGTTTCCAGTATGCATTTGTAAAGAATATGTGATTATGCGAAACTTAGGTGGTTTTAGCTTATCTACGAAGTTAGTGGACATGGGATTTCTACAAAAGGAAGATTGAAATCAAGTATTTAGAGACGATTCGTATAACAGGAGGCATGTACTAAATGTGCGTGGTCCAGCTCCTAACATGTCCGAACTGTATCCTTCAAGGGGCTCCAGTTCCAAGGCACAGCAGTGACAAGGGCACACAAGTCGTCGGGTAAAAACAACCAGAGTCAATAGTTGTCAGTTTGTGAATTTATTAAAATGAAGAAATGGGCTCCAGTAGTTTTGTGGTTTTACGTAAGCCTTTTGACGATCGAATAAGTTGAGCGTGAAAGAACACTCATCATCATTCATCACAACCCCAACCCCACTATTCTCAACCTTATTTCCATCCATTTTGCACTCCTGGCAACCTCCTTCTGCATCATTCCCCTTAATATTTGTTAAAGATATGCATTCTTATTTTTTGCATAAATAAATTAAATATTCAGTCGAGCAAATTGCAAGTGATAATATGCTAAATCAAATAATTTATTAAACACGTCGTGATAATTAAATAATAATAAAATTATTTGATAATTAAATAAGACCGTAATTAGTTGGATGTATTTGATAATTAAATAAAAATTATTTGATAATTAAATAAGATCGTAATAGGTTGAATGATTTAGTTATTTTATTTATAAAAAAAGATATGTTGGAAAGATTGATTTTGTTAAGATTATTAATGACTTTGTATCTAAAATTGCACGAAAATTTGTTTTTCATAAATCATGATCATCTGTGTGTTTGTTAGTGCAATTCTCTTACGGTCTGTTTGGTTCAAGGAATGGAATAGATAAGAAATATAATAGTTATTCCTAGGAATAAAAAAGATGAGGAATATAACAGAATTAGTATTACTTTATTTGGTTTAGAGAATGGAATACAGAAAGAATTTCTATTCCAATGTCTGGTTTGAAAATATAATCTTGAAATAAGAAAGGAATAAGTAACAAAAAGACCAAAATGTCCTTATCATTATATCATCATCATCATCATCATCATCATCATTATTATTATTATTATTAAATATTGTTATAAATTTTCTACTTATTATTAAATTATCAATTTTTATTCTTAATTATATTATTAA
>JANZLX010000007.1:226636-237291 GCA_025531955.1 Erythroxylum orinocense | reverse complement strand
ACATGAAAAAAAAAGATAAAAGTGGGAATTTAGTAAGGACCCGATTCTTTGGTTCAATATGATTTATCGTTCTCAAACCTCTCCTAGCAACTATTACTCGTGGGTTAATAATTAACTCAAGTTTTCACTTATGTATTGTTTAATCAAGGTACGATTGTTAATTAAACCTAACCACAGAATAACCTAGGATACGATCTCTAGATTCAATTAGCTAGTAGCATTAAGAATTAGAAAAATCGATTAATTAAGGTAACAACCACATACGATGCATCATTTAATCTAGGTTATGTTATCCTTAATGATTATGAATCATTAGTTGTTACACGTGAATTTCAAATATAACAGTTACAAATTACATCAAATTTCTAGCAATGGGTTTGTACATAAATGATCCAATGAACACATTGAAATCACAATTTAACAATACCCAAATATATACACGTAGAATAACACAATCAATTTCTAAAGAGAGAGAAAATACAAAATTAGTAAAAAAAATGCTTAATTGGGACATCGGTGGTGTTGTCACCCCCGAACCGGTGCCACACTTTCTGGCTCTCCATGGGTCTCTCTTGGCTGAGAATTTTACCCCTCATCTTTATTAAAATCAAAAGCCCCCAACTTCAAACTAGCCGAAGACCACCTTTTGTTTACTAAAAACCTTAGAACCAACCGACTCTTACTACTATGTTATTCTACAACTAACACTCCTCTTCTCCTCTTTTATTTTCCAGACCATGCATATAAACCCTCACAATTTTTGCCTTTTTTTTAATCTTTTGTCCCAAATGTTTGCGTTTCATGCCCAATATTTGCATTTACACAGACATTGTTTGCACGAAACACAAACATTGTTTGCGTTTAACACAAACATGTGTTGTCGTTTCCTTCATTTGATATTGTGGTTTAGCTAGCTCTGTTGTGACTCTCCCAATGTTTGCCTGCACTGCCATTTCATACTCTTTACTTCTCCACTTGCTGGCATTTTCTTTATGAATTCCTATTGTTTTTGTTTCTCTTCCAGCTGCTGTAGTCATCCATCACCCTTTGCTTTATATATGGATCTTCGGTTTATGCATAAATTATGGTGTCGTTAAATTCGTGTACAACTTACATGCTACATACACAATAGTCGTGAGCTATGTTGCTTCATCATCTTGATTTTCTTGTCCTTACTTGCCCCATTATTGCTCCTTCTTGCTCCATGAAGACAAAGAATTATGATTCTCCAAAAATGTCCCAAATATCATGCTTTCAATTAACTTTAACTTCTTTGCTTCCGAATTGTGCCTAAAATCACATTTGAGTCAAAGTGAAAAGTGAAAATTTTAAGTGATTTCATGTCATTAATTGCTAAGTGTTATGAAATAATTATACAATCAGTTAAGCACATGTCAGGTTTTGACCAGAAAAAAGGGATTGACTACTTTGATACCTAATCACCTGTGACTAAGATTTCCACTGTTTGTGCTCTAATAGCCCTAGCCATCATCCATGATTTAGTTGTGCATTAAATGGATGTAAAAATGGCCTTTTTGAATGTGGATTTAGAGGAGGAAATATATGAAGCAATATGAAGGCTTTGAGGTACCTGGTTAAGAAAACAAGGTTTGAAGACTTAGGAAGTCCTTGTATGGTCTTAAGTAAGCTCCAAAATAGTGGTATGAGAAATTCAGTAACACCCTAACTCAAAATGCTTTTACTGTTAATGCCTCTAATTCTTGTGTTTATTCCAAAATGGTAAGATCAGAATGTGTATTTATATGTCTTTATATGGATGACATGTTTATTTTTGGTGCTACTATGATATGGTTAATGAGTCTAAGAAATTTCTATCTTCTCAATTTACTGTGAAAGATTTAGGAGAAGTCAATGTGATTATTGGAATTAAAATTTTCAAAATTAAGAACAGTTTTTCTTTATGCTAGTCTCATTACATTGAAAAGGTATTATGTAAATTCAATTATTTTGATGTTACACCTGTAACAACTCCTTATGATTCTAACATTCATCTCATGAAAAACAAAGGTGATAGTGTATCACAAAGTGATTATGCCAATATTATTGGTAATGTTTCTTATAAACTAACTAGAACTGATATTGCCTATGTTGTTTCACATTTCAGTAGGTATACACATAATCCTAGTAATGAACATTAAAATGCACTTCACCGGTTGCTTAAGTATTTAAAAGGCACCATGAACTATTGTTTGCATTTTAGCAAGTTTCCTGCTATGCTTGAAAGATATTATGATGTTAATTGGGTATCTGACAACGATGAAGTTAGTTCAACTAGTGGTTATATATTTGCTTTAGGTGGAGGAGCTATTACCTAGAAATCTACAAAACAGACTTATATAGCACGTTCCACCATGGAATTTGAATTTATTGCTTTTGAGTTAGCAGGATAAGAAGCAAATTGGCTATAAAATCTATTAGCAGATATTCCCAAATAGGTTAGACTGTCTACACCTATTCAACTGCATTATGGCTCTAACGCTATAATTGAAGTTTCCAAGAACAATGTGTACAATGGTAAAAGGTGACACATTAATATAAGGTATAGAGTGGTGAAGCAACTAGTCAAGAATGGTCCATCTCCTTAGAATTTGTAAGATCAAAAAGGAATCTACTAGATGCTTTAACTAAAGGATTATCAAGGAGATTAGTTCTTGAAACACTGAGGGGGATAGGGCTTAAACTCATTGAGTGAAATTTTTTGTCATTACTTATCCCTATGACATGTTCTGTTAACTTAAAAAAGGTTAAGCTTAGGCTCTTAATGAATCCATAGCCCATGCAAGGGTGTTCCCCAAGAGATGGACTTATCAGATTCATCGAACTCTATTTAAAGGTTGAGCACTTGCTCTTAACGGATCCATAGCCCGTTAAGGTGGTGCAAATTAGAAGCACTCAATGGATTCACCTATTTGAGTGTGAAGGTGGGTTGTTTTCTATAAAAGACCTGGGCTATCTTTCCAGAACACTCATGAGACTCAAAGTAAGTGCATGACCTAAAATAGCGCACGTATTTTATCGTAAAGTTTGCACAAACTGAAGTATGACATATATTGTGGGAGTCTCAACTAAAGTTCTCTTAGTTCAGGATTTGTATTCACTAATTGAACTTGGCTGCTGCCTCACTTCGCTATGTGTTAATTCAATCGACAGATATTAAGATTTAAGTATCAAACCTTCCTTTTGCTCAAGGAATCTTTTCTATTTCAGCTTGCCATTAGTGGGAGTATGTTGGAATAATGATAGCTTTTATGCCCTTATCTTTATTGATTATTTCTTCTTCTTCCATTAACACCCATACTGGTTAGATAAGGGGACTTACACTTCTTTATATGATTGATGTTTTTCCTACCTATTTGAGTTGTTTTGTTTTGGGTCTTTTGGTGGAGTGTTGGAGCTTGACAAACCACACATCTCACACGTGCACTCTGCCTGCCTGGTCCTGGTGCATTGGGATGGGTACAACCCACAGGTTGTGGACTGATATGATTGTCTTTTTAGATTCATTGCACCTAGACTTGGAACCTTTAATTTTGTAACTGTTCTATGCTGTAATTCCCTTTTATCTTCTTTTGATTTTGTGTTACGATTATTCTCTTTTTCCTTACAAAAAACTAAGGCTTTCTTCTTCTTTGTAACTTCTGAAAAATGTCTATCACTCTAAACTCTCATTTTGTTTTCTCGTGTGTTCCTCTTCCTCCTTGAGCAACTGTTGTGCACCCTCCATTCTCTAGCCCACAAGTGTACGTGTGCAAAGGTTCACTGTGTTAACATTAGGGAGTGATTGCCATTTGGATTGCACCAACGTTCGCCGAAATCGCTTTCAAGGCAGTGACATTGATTATTGCACAACTATTGTTTTATTGATTTGTCTTTTTATTTTTTTCCATCACATAAAAGGGAGATTTTTGTGCATATATGTGCGATGTGATGATGAGTTTGATTGTTGGAAATCTATTAGATAGAATTAGAATAAGATGTGTAAATTAGTTTTTAGAGCTAGGTCTATATGAATCCATTAATTAGTACAAATTAGCTAGTGCCAAATGAGGCGTCTAACACTCAATTATTTAGGCTAGATCTAAATTTGTACAAATATGTTAAATCAATGAAAATTAGTTAATGTTACATTAGGCATGTGCAAGGAATTATTTGATTAATCAACACCATTTTGTGTTGCGTTTTATGATTATTTTAATATAATGCATTGTTAAGACTTCTTTTCTTTGTAGTTGGTTCAAAGAAGTTGGTAGTTGCATTTAGAGACATTGATATATTTCCTTTAATGTAGTGATATATGATAGTAGATTTGTCCTATTCTTTTTTATTTTAATTCTTCCTATTTGACAATATATTGCCCTACTTTTTGTATTTTCAAGTAAGGAGCTCAAGGATATAATAAGAGATTGAGTTAAAAGCTCTACTTTACATGGATCTTGTTGTTATAAATAGATGTTCCCTTTGTTCTAGAAGACATTATATGGTTATTTTTATTATTGAATGCATTGAGATTTACTTATAGATGATTGATCTATTTTATTATAAAAGACATAATTAATTAGAGTTTTAGTATTTTTTGTTATTTTGTTGGGTTATATTAATAGGATTTTAGCCTAGGGTTTGGTTTTTGAGCAGTATTAGGTCCAGAATCCACTAACCTTAGCTAAATATGTGAAGGATATAAAATTATAATTATATTCACTCTTCCATCATCTAACATATGAGAAAAACTAAGCTTATAAGAGACATTAAACTCTAAAAACATAGTTATTTCTCATTCCACAATTTTGGATCCCCTTTCCATATAGTAAATTTCATAGCCTTTAGAATGTTCAAGATAAATTATAAAATAGCAATGAGTAGAAAGAGAATCTAGTTTATTTTCATTAGGATTATATGTACTTACCTTAATAGGATGGCCCTAAATAAGTGAGACCTGATTTTCGTCCTTTCCACAACTTAAAAAGTGTTTTCAATATTGATTTTCTTTGGACTCTATTAAGAACATACAAGTAAGTTTTGATAGCCTCACCCTAAAGATATTCTAGAAGGTTAGTCATACTCTACACGATCCTTATCATATTCTTTAAAGTGTGATTCCACCTTTCAGTCATACCATTTTGTTTCGGAATACTGGGTATAGTAAATTAAACTACTATTCCGTAATTTCTAAGCATTTAATGGACCTTTTTCTTGTTTAAAAGCCACATTTTTTTCCATAACCTCACTTTGACGATCAAATTTGACATTTTAATTGATTCTTAACCTTACTATTAAAGATCTTAAACAAGTCAAAAACTTCATATTTTTCTTTAAACAAGAACACATATCTATAATGAGAATAAGTATCGACAAGAGTTTGAAAATATCTAGAATTATAGATAACAAATGAAAAAAGACCACATATACCAGTTTAAATAACTCTAAAGTTTATAATTATAAGTTGCCTTCTTTTTCTTTATTTTGGTCAACTTTCCTCTATAACAATCAATGTCTTTAGATCTTCAAAATTAAGAGTTGGAAGATTGTTTTCCTTTATTAATCTTTCAAAATTTTCTCGAGATGTGACCTAATCTCTTATGCCATTACATTATTGATTTTTTCTTACCAGAGGTCTTTTACTAATAACCTTTTCAAAAGTATAATACGAAGCATATATTTCATCATGAGTTAAAACACATTTTATATAAACCATATGTTAAGAAATTTGTACTGAAATTTTTTCATTACTACATAATTATAAATTGTTTTTTATTACAAAATTATAATCTTCTTTATCCAAAATAGATACAGAGATCAAGTTATGTCTAAAGTATGGTATATAAAATGTTTTATACAAAACAATTTTAAATTACACATCAACTTCATTATTATTCCCAACCATTGGTTTAGAATCATCTTTAATTAGTTTTCTCCATGATATTAATCCATTTATTGTGTAAGTAATATGATTATAAGGTTCACTATTTAGCCTTTAAGAACCTAATATGGTTGTAAGAACATTAGTTTCAAAAATGACATAAGCCAAAGAGTTACTTAGTAGTTAATTTTCTTCCTTCTAGATATTATACGTCATACAATCCTATTTTTATGACCTCTATTTTCATAAAAGACACATCTCTTACTCTTCATAGTATCTATAAGGCTCTCATAATACTAGTTTGACCTTATTTTTTAAGTAGAGGACTTCAAAGAACCTTACCTTTGAGTTTTATAGATTTGACTTTGGATTTTGGTTTAATAGCTATTAAGGCTTTTTGTGTGGTATTCTTTAGTTTTTCCTTTTTTGGCTACTAATAATGCTAAATTGACTATATTTCTAATCCCATATTCAGTGCATTTTGTTTGTTTATTTGAGATTTTTTATTTTTTAGGGTACTTTATTCATTCATATTATGTTTTTAGCTCTCAGTTTCCTTTATGGGCTAAAAGGAGCAAAAATTTAATGTAATCGAGGCAGAAAAGTGAAAGATTGAAGATGTCCTTGAGGGATACGACTATGTGGATGTAGAAATGGTCATGTCCATGATCATATTATTTCATGTATGATTTCAAGAAATTAAGATGGAGACATTATTTTGTATGAATAGATCTACCATAATTAAAAGGATTTTCATGCAAAACTAGATATAGGTTGACATAAATCCTCTAGATTAGGATAAAACTTAATAGTGAAATTCACTAATCAATTAATGCAATCTTAGGGATTTTAATAAGAAAAAGATCTTAGTTAATCAACTAAGGATTTGGTATTAATAGCCTAGATCATAAATATAAGATAGTAATTTCTACGATTCAATAAACTGTAGATTAAAAGAGTAGTGAAATCATGATTGCATAATAAGTCTTAGGGAGATTCAAAGTTTAAGTACCACTATTTTCTTTAATTGTTTCTAAGTTTAATCTTCATTCTAGTTATTCAGTTGTGTTGACTTATTTTAGTTTACTATTTTAATTTTTCATTTAATTTATCATCGTCATAATAATTTTTTAGACTAGATAATAGAAAGATGATAAGTACTAGTAATTATAGTCATCATGGGATTGGCCCTTACTCACCAGTACTAGCTACAATTATACTATGCACTTGTAGTTAAAACATAAAATCACATCATTAACTACACAATCAAAGAATTAATGTCCCAAGCTTCATACTGTGATTAATTGTTAGCAAAGGATACCAAACTTTGAGTGAAATGTATTCAGATCTTGGTGAATAATGTAAGCATCAAAATGAAAATTTTTAGAGCTTTGAATTAACCTTATAAATGTATCATCCTAACAATATACTCTTCACTTCCTACCCTAGTGTTTCTTGTATAATAAATTTCTTTTAGTATAGTTCCAATTTTAGCACTAGAAGAAACTTCGTACCTTTAAGAAACATTGATGAGAAAATCAATTGTTATGTTTATTTCTAGAGTCCACTTAATAGATGGTCAGGTCAAAGCCTCTTGATAGTCAAATAGGATTTTCTATTTGAACTTTAACAAACAATATAGGCAGCCATTTTAGCTTTTATTTTGACAGATGTGGAAATATATGACTTTTCTTCAACCATAATAATATTAATGTGGTCATTTCTAAATAAAATTCCATATCTTATCCCCACTTTTTAAAATTCAAACTAGTTGACGGTGACAATGTTATTATTTACAAAAGAGGTCATTTTAAAATTATTAATATGTAAATGGCTAGTAAAAATTTAGGATAATTGTTAGACTAAAAGATACAACAACAATAACAGCAACACCCAGTAAGAGTCCTACTAAAATGCAAGTCTAGAGAGGTCCAATAGTAGGTAGCCTTAAAGAATTTGAGAGACTCCAAAATTTCACAATTATGATATTTATGAATTGATGAAATTTAGGAACTTTAAGAATATATATTTTTAAATATTTATTAGCTGAGTTAGAGATTGAAATTGAAGGTTTAAAAAGTGTAGGTTTGATTGATTATGGTGGTAACACTTAATGAAGAAGGAAAATTTTTAATGAATAAACATAACAGTTTAGGGACTACCACCACTAATCAATCTTTCTTTTGGCGATAAATTTTTATAAAAATATCAGTTTAAGGTGATTTAAAAAGATATAGAAAGACAAGAGAATCATATACAAATAATTTATAAGATACACCTAAGGATGATTCAGACTTATCAATTAAATAGTATAACCCTACTATTTGACTAGTGATAAGCATTGGGAAACACTAATCGATCAGTGTGTTGTACTAGCATATTATTTTGTTCAAAAATTACTTTTAAAAATTAGTTTTTGATGATAATAGTCGTCATTTTTAGAGAAATAAGCCCTAAAGACAAAAAAAGGGGGGAAGGCTTGAGAGGCAAATTGCAAAGGAAAGGAAAATAATTCTCTCGATTTCTCTTCCTCCTTGAGCAACTGTTGTGCACCCTTCATTCTCTTGCATATGAGTGCACATTTGTAAGGGTTCGCTATGTTAACTTTGTGGAGTGACCGGTATCTGGATTGTACCGACGTTTGCTGAAATTGCTTTCAAAGTAGTGGACTTAACTATGACGCAACTATTGTTTTATTGATCTGTCTTTTTATTTGTTCCATTAATTTGAAAGTGAATTTGCCCAGATCAATGGCTACCAGTGCATCTTTCAATTTGACAAAATCCGTCCCTGATTTATCCAGACTCAAACCACTTGATGGAACTAATTAAAAATGTTGGTCTCAGAGGCTCCTTATATTTTTTGAACAATTAGAGGTTAATTATGTGTTGTTCAACAATCCACCAGCTATCACCGTCACTCCGTCTATGCTTCCAGGTGATGATTCTTTAGCTACTCTAGCAATTCCGATCAAGGATGAAATTGAAGAGTTGAAAAAGTATGAGAAAGAAAATAAATTGGTTCGTGGGCATATGTTGAGTCATATGTCTAATGTTTTATTTGATCTTTTTTACACCAGTAAGTCTGCCAAATTAATATGGAATGCTCTTGAGAAGAAGTACAGGGCTGATGATGTTGGGAAGAAACAAAATGTGATTGGCATGTGGTTGCGGTTTCAGATGGTCGATAAAATATCAAATATGGAACAAATGCACGAATACGAGAACATGGTTGCTGACATACTTAGTGATGGTACGAAGATATATGAAACACTTCAAGCTAACGTACTACTAGAGAAATTTCCCCCTTTTTAGAATGACTATCGCAACCAACTCAAGCAGAAGAAAAAAGATTTGACTCTTCAAGGTTTAATCATTCATATAAGAACTGAAGAAGCCAATCGACTTAAAGATAAGTTTGATAATCTTTCTTTTAATAACACTAGTGCTAACCTTGTTGAATCTGTTATTAATGTGCATAAAAATAGGTTTAAGGGAAAAAAAGTAGAAGCTTAATCGTGGCAAAAAGCAACGTTTAACAAACCAGACTCCAAAATTCAGAAGTCCAAAGATGCGTGCTTTGTGTGTGGTAAACTTGGTCTTAAAGCCTATCAATGCTTTCAATGTCAAGATGCACAAAAGCCTATCTAGAAATAGCCTATTCGACAAGCTACCTAGCAAAAAATGATGATATCATTGTTGCTGTTATTGTTGAGGCTAATATGGTGGCTAACAAGGTTGGTTCGGTGCTTGATACAGGAGTCTTAAGACATTTGTATGCTGATAAAGACCTATTCTGTGATTTCTATGAGACTGCTGATGGTGAATGCGTCTACATGGGAAATTCTAGTATTGTTGGAGTCCTCAGTAAAAGAAAGATTTTACTCAAGTTGACTTCTGGCAAATTTTTACCTTTAAATAATGTTTTTATGTTCCTAGTTTGAGTAGGAATTTAGTTTCTAGTTTGTTACTGAATAAGGATGGACTAAAACTTGTGCTTGAATTTAATAAGGTTGTACTCTCTTATAAAAGGGAGTTTGTAAGGAAGGGATATTTCACAGAGGGTCTTTTCGTACTCAATGTTGAATTTGGATTAATGAATGGTAATACATATGCTTCTGCTTATATTTTTAAGTCCGTTAATTTATGGCATGGTATACTAGAACATGTGAACATTGCCTCGAGTAAAAGACGTAAAGAATTGGAACTAATAACTGCAATAAACAAAAATGAATTCTCTAAGTGTCACATCTGTGCTAAGGCCAAGTATACTAAGAAACCTTTTAAATCTGTCACAAGTAGAAAGACATAACTTTTAGAACTTATTCATTCGTACTTAGCAGAATTCAAATGAGCAAAGGAGGACATGTTTTTGAAATTCAAAATAGAGGTGGAAAACCATCTTCACAAAAAAATCAAAAGAGTAAGGATAGACAGAGGTGGTGAGTATAGCATAAATTTTCTTAAAAGTTTCTGTGAGTAGAATGGTATAATACATGAGCTTAGTGCACTTAACACTCCCTAACAAAATGGTAAAGTGTAAAGAAAAAATAAAACTCTTAAACCGATGATGAATGCTATGTTGATAACTTCCGATTTGCCTGAAAATTTATAGGGAGAGGTTGAACTCTTTGCATGCTATATTCTTAATAAAGTACCACGTAATAAGTTAGATAAAACTCCTTATGAGTTATGGAAAGGTGTTAAGTCATTTAAAATACAAATATTTTGGACTTAATATTTATTGATTTGAGAAATTGTGTTCATAAATTAATGGA
>JANZLX010000007.1:211019-226536 GCA_025531955.1 Erythroxylum orinocense | reverse complement strand
GATGATGAGTTTAATAATATAATTAAGAATAAAAATTGCTTATGTGGGGAGGGGTATAAATAGTAACCACTAGATTGGAATGAAAACTTGATACCCATCCCCTTTGGAGGGCTTAGTAGATTTCCATATTTAATAGAATGAATCCATTCCCTTGTAATTGAAAACCCCAAAGCAAACACTACTTTTTGCAATTATTTCATTCCTTCATTCCCAAACCCTCAAACCAAACGCCTCCTTAGTGATTAATTATAAACCTCTGAATGCATTCCTTTAAGATGATAAATTCCCACTAACAAAAGTTATGTTCAATTCCTGTTTCTTAAAGAAGCAACGTTCTTTTCAAAATTTGACTTGAAAGTAGGATTTTGGCAATTAAGAATAGATCCAGAGGAAAGTTACAAGGAAACCTTTCATATTCCAAATGCTCAATACCAATGGACTATAATGCCATTTAGACTTAAGGTTGACCCATCACTATTTCAATGGTCCATGAAAACAATTTATGAGCCCATTCTTTCTAACATCTTAATCTACAATGATGACATCCTCTTATACTCTAAAGCAATATGGAATCATGTTCTCAATCAAGAAAAGTCATCTTGGCACAGCCCAAATAGAATTTTCGAGTATGAATTTCCATGATGGATTTTATCAACTTAGTCCACATATAGCTAATATATTGTTATATTTTCCTAATGAAAATCTTAATACAAAGTAGATTCAACAATTCCTTAGAATTATAAATTACATCCGAGATTTCATCCCCTTTTTGGTTGATTACATAACCCCCTTATCCAAATTGCTCATAAAGAATCCACCACCATAAAGTAAAAAACAAATCAGAGATGTCTAGCACCTAAAACAAGTAAGTCAAAACCCACTCCCTTTAAAGATTCCTAACATAGACCAATGCATCCTTCAGACAGAAGTTAGTGACATTATTGGAGTGCCATTTTGATACAAGAGATTCATGGGAAAAGACACTATTGTGACCATGCTAGTGGCCAGTTCAAGGAGTCAGAAAAACACTACCACACCATTTATAAGGAAATCTTGATGGTTAAAAAAGGCATCGAAAATTCAATTTCCACTTTAATCCTTATCACTTTTTGATTGAAATGGACAACACATTTTTCTAAAGATTCTTAAGCCTAAAAAAAGATATTTCTTGATAGCCAATTACTTTGGTGGAAAGATTGGTTTCTATGCTATAAATTTACCATTCACCATATTAAAGGTCTTCACAATATCCTTAAAGATTTGCTCTCTTGACCAAGAAAACAAATCCAATTACTCTCTTCCATACTTAGGAAATTAATTCCTCTCATTCTTCCTATCATGTAATTTCCATAGGATTCTAGGATTTAAAAATCCTTCCCTCCAATCACCGAAACTCCTCTAATTACACTAGATGACATTCCTGTTCTGCTTTGAAAAATTCTATTTTACTACCTACATCTTGTTCTCACAACTCTAAACATTCTACCACACCCCCATTAGTTTGACATAATAACACCTTACCGTCCATATAGCTTGAAGACAAATGGTTATATTGTATTAATCATTTTCAACTTTGGTGAACTTCCAATGACTAGAAAAAACATTAGAGAGACTCAATACGTGATCTATACCATTTTCTAAATCACCTAAACTATCATTGCAAAATCACCAAGCCAATTAATTGTATGTCTCTAGGTCTATACCTAGGCGACTTTGCCCTGTCGAAACCTATTTCTCCAACTGTTAAATATTTGTCTTTTGTTCAGTAATTTGCTTATATGGGCTTTAACATTATGGCAAAAGAACTACTATGCTCATCTAGTTTTGAGCCCAAGCATCATTTTAAAATTGGACAAAATTTGACAACTCAAGAGGCAAAACTCCCTCAATATTATCAAGATGCCCAAAATCCTTGGCCTCCAATTTAGACTGAAATAGAAATAGCTCTTTTTATTAAATATAGAAAAAAAAGATGATGATATGTTTGATTTTGATGATAGTGGTAGACCCCGATCTCTTTCTACACCTCCTTATTGATATATTTGTTTTTATCTTTGAAGAATATTATTGGGACCAATGTTCCCAATAAATCTTACTTTTATTATGTATTTTTGTATTCTATTTTGAATTATTGTACTATAAGGGAATTTTCCCTAAAAGATGTTTATCCTCATTTTCCTTGCTTAGTCTATAAAAGCAAGGTTTTTCTTCAGTTGTAAGGCATTAAAAAAATCAATAGAAATGATGTATGTTTTGTATCCTATGGCTTCTTTCCGAGTTCTTGCTCTCTTGAAAACTTGATTCTTGAATAATATACCTACAGTCATAAAGAAAGACAAGTATGTTCTACACTTGCCTCTTTATGAGGATCCTATGTATCAGAAAGTCTAAGACTATAGATTTTATTTAAGGTCTGAAGTTAAACGGGGAAGATTGGTCAATTTAGATTTCTAAAAGGCAAGCCTTGAGAATCAATACCCAAACATAGAAGAAGAGCTTGTGTCTTGGTTACCATATTTGAAGTCTAAGCTTCTTTTAATGCAAATATGTTCCATAAACCGCTTAACTAGTATATAGGCTGGAAACTCATAATACAACTCCCTTGAGACTTATAGGTGAAATATTTCATGATCATAGGAGTCATAGAAAGAAAAGCCTTTCTTGATTCATGTGATATAACAAAGCCACGTACATTAGGTTTCTACTATCCCCATATGCCCTTTGACTAGGGGTTGTCAAGATGGTATAAGTTTAACATATTTGAGTAAAATTATTGAATACAAAATTAGTGACATCTCCTATCATACAAGTAAAAGAGTATAAGAACCAATTTAAAAGGACATTCTTATTGAAATTCAAACAATCCATAAGTACAATGGATACACCCTTATGTCATCTTCACATTTTCCTACATAAGCATTAATATGTGGCAAACTTACCACTTTATAATGCAAAATCTTTGTGCATTTAATTATTTTCATATAGTAATGTTGAAAAATATTATCAATTACCTTTATTTGAGAATTCATAATAAAAATATCTCAAAAAGTGGTAAACAATACAATATATAATGATAGGTAGACCAGATGAGATAATGAAACAAGATTTATCTCATTTGTTTCAAGTCAATTTCATGAAGGATCACTTAACTATAGCTTTAGAAACTTTATAAATTTTTTAATAATTAAATATCAATTATTACTAATGTAATAATATTTTAAAAGTTTTAAAGATACAAATTTATGCGTCCATAGCATCCAAAATAATTTTAGAGATTATTCCATAAATCATAAAATTTTGAGGAATTTTTGTCATATATTGTGTTGATGTCACCATGTACATGACGACTATTAAAGCTACCTTACACACTATCCAGAAAGATACTAATTTATGCATTCACAACATCCAAAATAATTTTAGGGATCATTTCATAAGTTATAAAATTTTGAGGATTTTTTGTAATATATTGTGTTGATGTCACCATAGGCATGACGGCTACTGAAGCTACCTCATGCACTATCTAGAAAGATACTAATTAATGCGTCCACAACATCCAAAATAATTTTAAGGATCATTCCATAAATTATAAACTTTTAAGGATTTTTTGTCATATATTGTGTTGATGTCACCATACGTATAACAGTTATCGAAGCTACCTCACGCACTATCCAGATGTGTGAGGGGTGTGCAACTTAGGGCCTATTTAGTTGAACTTTTATCAGTAGAACTTTTATCAGTAGAGCTTTTCTGAAAAGAACTTTTTTTAAAAGCCAGTTGACTATTTGGCTGTCAATTAAAAAAATAACTTTTTTAAAAATAAAAAGCACTTTTATTAATTTTAACTATGCTTTATTTTATAATAAAAATTATTTATGCATATAAATAATATTTAAAATATATTATAAAAAATTGAAAGTTTTGTGAAAAATTTTAGTGGCAAAGCCTTTCTATATGACTACAGTTTCTTGACAATAATCTGAAGATGTGCAGCTACATCTTTAGGTGCACTAAATGTGTAAATTATATAGAAAGAAATGAGTATGTTTGTTTATGTGAATATGATATGAGCGCATAAACAAAATGAGTCTCCATGCTCCATGAAAAACAGGAGGAGGAAGTAGTAGTTTGGAATTATCAAAAGAAGTTAAGAAAGTGGATCGACTTACCACTCAAGTTCCTCACTATAAAATATGAGTCATCTATTAATAATTACAGAAATTACAGCTTGCATCAGCAATCATAAAACCTTGTTGTCTACAATTTCATAGCCTAGCTTGATAAGTGTAAATATTAAAAGCTTCTCTGTTTCTTTTCAACACCATCTGTAGTTTCTCTTATTGTTCATATCATTCACATGACAGGGAAAACAATTTAGCGAAGAATGGATCATGTATTGCTTCTTTGGCTGAATTGTACATATCCAAACGCTTCTTTCCTGGATCTTTCCATACATGCCTTTGCATCATGGGTCATGGGTCCACGGCTGAAATAAGCAAACAAAAGGAAATTTTAAACTTTCAGTCCTCTTAATAATCATGTCGTACTAACTACTATTATTCATGTCAATGCAAAAAGGTTCACTGATAGGTACCAATTTATGGAACTCACCCATACATGTAACAAATATCTTATGTCTGCACATGCAGTGCAGGCAAGTGCATATATACTTAATCAAACGCATACACACACAAAGACAAAGGAAGAGGATTTACTTACTTTGCACATACACCCTTTCTGTATTTCTCAGCCTGGAAAACTTTAGCTCCTATGTCATACCACGATTTGGTATAGTTTGGATTTGAGTTCCATTTCCTTTGATGTTTCAAGCTCTAGAAGACAGAGAAAGAAAGAAAATACAAGCTTAAGATTTAAGCAGCATATGAAAAGCATGTTGAGCTCATAGCAATGTGAAAAACTCAAGCACGTAATCTACTTACAGGCTTTTCACCATTAAGATACCAAGGGGCTGAGACATATACTGAGGAATATGGGGATTGATCTCCTTTCCATCCTCGTTAACCTCTGTAGGAGCAAGCCCGGCTTTTTGCGCTTCCTCCATTTCAATTTGCTTCCTATGGTCCTCCCTTAACTTAATCGAGACTGCAAGACCCATAAAATAAAGGTTAACTACATAATCTGAAAACCAACAATAGACAACAACAAGAACAACAAACGGCACCACCTTATATTATTCTGCTACAGTATAGAACTAGAAACAAATAAAAACATCCCAAAAACACATAAACTAAAGGAACATGCTAGCATTTTGCAGAGAGGTAATATGTAAATACATCGAAGATACAGGTAAGTGTAATTTCTCCAATTAAGATACGTTAGTTTAGAACACCATTTAAACAGAGCAACGCCAATGTAATATATGATACTATCGTGTAATCAGAGAAATTTACCCATGATATGTGAATAAGACGAATTTTTCCAAAAACAAGCAAACGGATTTGTTTTGAAATGATGATGGAATCGATATTCCGGGTTAGGGATTTCATATCATCACGTAGAATCACATTACAAAATCAAACAAAGCAGAAGAAAAGAAAAAGAAAGAAAAGGAGATACTTGATGCAGTTGCCATGGGTTTGGTTAGTTTCGTATTTCCCAATCAAAATGAAAATAGCAGAATCAGGGGTAACACGAGCCTCTTTGAAGACGGAAGAGGAGGATATACAGTATAAATAAGCAACTTTTGTCTCCTCCGGCATAGATTGGGATGAACTGAACATCTAAACGTCTTATATGTTATAAACGTAAGTGATGCAAATAACTCTACCCGAAAAAACTGAAATAAGAGTTTATTTTTCAAATTTTAGCTTTTTAAAAAGTTGTATTTTAATTTTTAAAAAATAATTTTTATTTAAAAAGTGCTTTTGAATTTTATGATCAAACACCCATTTTTTCTTAAAAATAACTTTTGCGCTAGAAAAAAGTATTTTTCTCCTCTCCAAAAGCTGAACCAAACAGGCTTTTATATGCTAACCTTTATGGCACGTGTGTTGCATGCAGTTGACATGGTGGACACATCCCTATATTTGTACCACTGTGTGTTGCACGCAACAAACACACATGCACACTCCATAGGCTCACATATGTGCCTGATTCGTGTCACTCCTTCTATCTCAATATGTACCAGTTGTATGCATGACTTTGGTATTCTCGCTAGATTTTAGTGAATTTTTAATGGAAATCACTAGAAATTGAGCTTTTTGCTTGTTTTTGATGGAATTCTAAAATATAAATTAAACCAAACAACAAATACAATATGTATTTAAGGAAAATTAGAATAATTTATACAATTTCCTTATGAGAAATTAGAAAATTATTTATTTAATACATATGCCGCTTTAATATCAGATGTTAAACATAGTACAAACTTTATTAATCGGTCTAAGATTAACCATAAAATTGTATAAATAAAAAATAATGCACATGGTTTGCTATTCGTTTGTATTTAAGCACGTCGTTGAAGACTTCAAATAAGCTCGTCAACCTTCAAACCAGCTATCATAACTTATGATTATCCTTAAAGAAAGTTGGTTAAAACGAGATCAACAAGATCTCTATGCACCTTTTTCAGTGCCGGGATCTCGTCAATGTTAAAGAAAACTATATATTGTGAACTTAAGTAGGCATCCAAAGACTTTTGGTTGCATCTCTTACGTTTAAACGACTTGTGGGCTAGAGGGAAAAGAGATTTGAACTTCTGTTAGAGCTGGTCCCTTTCTTCCTATTTTCCATCATTACACTGTTGAATTTTATCTGTCAGGGTTATAGAATTCACGATCGATGCTCTCCAGACAATAATCTCCAAACACACTAACATACAGAATTACAACATCACAGTAAAGGTCAGAAATGAAAGTAGGTATAGTTTGATTGCCCCTGCACTGCACATTTTGCTATACAAAGGATAATATCGGAGCAGAAACATTGAAGAGAGCTCTCACGGACTCAAAGCTTCAACGTGAGGTCTGGTGCAGATTTTTCCAAATCAACTGTTGGAGTTGCACTTAAGAAATGCAAGTTTGAACTGGCTGTGAGTACAAAACTCGGAGCACTATCATCTGAATCTGCTACTTGACGGAAACTACCAGGCCACAAAAGTTCTGAATCCTCATCCTCAACCAAAATTGGCAGGCCTAGATAGCCATGATCAAATCTTGCACTGCCTGTACCATCTGCTGGCCTGACTTGAGGCATGAAGCTGTTGTGAACTGATGAGTGTGCTTTGATTACTAGAGATCTAAACGCAGATCCTTGCAGAGACAAAGAAGCCAAGCTAGCGTACCTGTCTGAAAATATGCCCATTCTCATTTCTCGTTTGGCTAACGTTCTCTCTCTTTTGTGTGCATTTTGGTGACCACCAAGCGCCTGAGAGCTGAAGAACTTTCGGTGACAGTAATTACAGGGAAAGACCCGCGGATTCACTCCTGCAGTGCTATGCAATGTTGGTTCATTACTACTTTCGCTTGTGTTTGACAATGAGAATCCTACTGGATCGCTTTTCCCCAACTCATCACTATTGTAGCCAAGTTTTAAATCCAGAGAAACTGGTTGATAACTAGACTGCGTTACCGTGGGATCTGTCTGATGGGAAAAATTGATCGGAGTGTCACTGCAAGGAACTGATGGTTCTTGGATAGACAAGTTTGAAGCTACTTGGCTGCTAACCTCCGAATCATTTTCTGAGGACACCTCAACTTCAAGATCAATGTTTATTTTCATATTGCAGTTCAGCAGTGTGTAGAAAAATACCAAGATTGAGATAGTCTTAAGCCATCATCTGTGAAACTAGCCGCTCCTCACCTGTTAATTTTGCATTAGAAGTTCAGAGCTTGATTATTGATTTACTTGAACAAAAAATATAAGAAATCTATAATGCGCAGAGACAACAGAAGATTTGGAGCACTTCAACTATCGATGTCAATGTAGAGCATGAGAATTTGGAAAGGAATAACAAGGGGCCTTTTAACCACAGCTTATCAGTTTCTTCGTCAAAACCAAAAGGTTATCATAACATCAGGATGACACCTTATTAGTTCTCTGGGGAATCAGTCTTTCAAGCTTGGTAAAATAGACTGCATCAATGACATTCTTGCCTGTAAGAAGAGAGAGAACAATGCATGCAATTAAAAGTACGACTATACAATCAAGTTTAGTGGCTTCTAAGGTGTCAAGTAAAATGCCTAGGAGAAAAATGACCATGTGATCTACTTGTTCGTAACAACTTTGCAAGCCCTTCTTCTGTTTTTCAGTCAAGCATCAAGTACTAAAAGGATAGGATACGAATCAACCAGAACAAAATTGACCCCTTTTTTTTTTTTTGGTAATTTTTAAGCTCTGCTTTCTCTGTCATAAAGCACATGCTATGACATAGAAGCTGTATAATATTGAAATGGTGACTTAGAAGTCCGTGATATTAAAATTCAAGACTTATTACCTCTAAAAGTCTCATGTTACACCACAACGCCTTTTCCATGCTGCGTTTATTTAATGACATTCAGACTGTATGGACTGGAGTTGCATTTTGATCGGAGACTTCAATTTTAGTAAGGACCGAAGAGCTAAAGAGTTTGATGCTTTCTCTTATTATCATGCTAATCACACCCAAGGACCTCATCTTACAATGTGGACAGCACTTTTGACTAGATTGTTATGAGTGGTTAGCCCATATAAACCACTGCAGATTGGCCATAGGTTTTTGGCCACCTGTGTTTTGTTTGATAGCTCAAGACTCTAGCTAGATTGTATGGTAGTTTTTTCTTCCATTCATAGAAGCAACAAAAACAAAGGGAATAAGCTTTGGCCTTTTCTCCTGAATGTAATTAAGGAATCGTTGCAGTAATTCTTAGCCTAGAAGATAAGATTTAAGAGACAAACTAGTTCCTCAAATACAGGTTAAAGTTCTGGTACCAATATGTATTTCATTTGCATAATATTCTAACAAAATTCTTCATGTGCATTGAACTAAAACATTTGATGCACAACACAATTATTGCTAAAGCAATGTTACAAAGGTTTTACACACTCGAACCAAAGATATCCTGGGTCAGAACACCTTAATGTTCCTAGAGTAGATTAGAAGGAAAACCTGTCCATGTTTAAAGCACTGTAAACATGAACAAGATTATTTGCTTTAGGATTGGAAATAAGTAAAACATCGTCAAGGACATGAAGGCCATTTAGCAGGTAATTAAAGCTGGAAAACGTTTTTAGCAGATAACTGCTCCTAAACTTTAATAACTCAATTCGGTAGACAACTATTGCAGAAATCAATTTGTAGATAGTTTCCAAAGGGATAGGCGGAAAATGGTGAAGAAGAGACTCAGAACAGAGAATACTGTAAAAGGAGCACATCAGTTTGCATTTTTCTGGCAGCTTTTAATTAATCTCAGACGAATGACCAAAACCAAACCGTAAGCCAGAAATTAAGAAAATGTCAAGTAAAGCACCAGACAAACATCAAACCTCACATAATTTCAAGTGATTAAGTACAAATAAAAGTTTCCAATTAGCAAGGTAGTAGGTAAAAGGTAATGTGGAAAGACTAAAGAGCAATCAGTTTCCGCAGCAAGAGAGTTTATTTCAGGTAACAACAATCATATTCATGAGAAAATTTTAGCAACCTTGAACTTCAACATTTACAAAAGCAAGCCCAGAAGAAATCCACAAAAATAATAAACATGCAGAGAAAGAGAGAGAACACAATTTGTATAAGAATACCAGGCTCAATTGACGAGTCGGGTACTCTTTAAGAAATCACAAAAAGAAAATGACAAAAGAAAGAATTGACAGCAGAAACTTAGTTTGTGGGAGCATACCATCCTCAGTAGCAAGTGGGAAGTCAGTAGCGGTCTAGCTCGTGGATATGCAGACAAAAGGAAGGAAACTGCTTAGAAATTGGAGACATCTGGTTCAGTAGTCCTTTTCTTGGTATGTTTTATCATTACTACACAAAAACCGGAACATGATTGTGGGTTTCTTAGTTTTTGCAACAACTTTAGAAGGACAATGAGAGAGTGAGAGTGTGCGTGTGAGAGACAGTTGGTGTTTAATTATGGGAAAGCAAAGGTAAGAGCGGAGTGGAGGAGACAGTGGTGGGAGTCAGATGAGTCAGAAGAAAGAAAAAAGAAAGGGGAAGTTAAACAAAAAATAAGCAAACAGAGAGGGATATGACATATGACATGACACGGTTTTCAACTTCTAAAACTGGCAGGTGAGTGTACTTTTGTTTTATGACGACGTATGATCCACTTACTCAAAAAGTAGTACTTCTTAGGATCAACAACTATGAACTGGGAAGGATAAGCACACATCTACAGAAATAGGGATAAAGCAAAACACAGCAAATACGTTTTATTCGTGAGCCCCACCAAAGATTCTCTCTTTCTCTTCGATGCCCCCAGGCTGCATGAGTCAGCCTCATCTCTCACTCATTCATCCATTCACCCTTATCTACTAAATTACTCCTTTTCCCCTTTAATTACCCTTCATAGTAATTCCATTTGTAAATAATAATTTTAAAAACAAAAATTGATTCAACCTTCCCAACTACACAAAGAATACAATTCCATTATCCTTTCCTTAATCAAGATAGTGTTGGAAGCTGCTTTTAAGACTGGTCTAATAAATATAAATTGATACTACTCTTAATCCAGAACATATCACGAGTCTACCAACAACCAGAACATGTATATGTAAAGCTGAACTAGAGTTAATGAACTCCATGTTGTGGCCACAAGTTCCTTTTATCATGTAAACCAGGGAGCAAATTACAAAGTATATCATCAGAAATCAACTAACATGGGTAAGTAATACTTAAAGTTTAAAAAATGGTGAAATACGCTTAAGGGAGATTTTTTTTTTTTGTTTGGAAAGTAAGTGAAATATTCATTCAAAATGGTGGAAATTACAAAGAGAAGCCAAAGTCATCTCCAACAGTTGGAGTAAGTACAAAATCAGGTAACTAATAATATGAGAACATTTGAGCTACACCATCTAGATTTGGATTTGTTGCCTAATTCGACTGGAAATGAGTTGTTGATGAGGAATAGCCAAAATTTTTATTCTAAGCTTGAGAAAGAACTTCATTCATGTGAATTTGTTGTATTGATCCACTTTTTCAAATATCTTTGTATTTCTCACCCTCCATTAAAAGTGGATTAGCATAGCAAAACCTATTCTAAAGACCTTCTGATCCTCTTTACTTCTCCATTTTAGTTCATTTATCCAAGACAAGCACTCCATCCACTGGAAATTCCAATCTTGTAACTCAAACAAACTAAGAAATTTTCTCCAAAACAAATTTGTATGACAACATTTGAAAAATATATGATCTACAATTTCATCAACACTAGAACATAATGGTCAGGACATGTCTGAGATCTGAAGCTAACCAAAGAATAAAGAAATGGGCCAGAAAAGTACCAGAACTCCAGATTAACTTGTAAAGAGGAAATCTGATGAGTGGTCCAAGGAGTAATTGTTTGTGTGACTGAGATGTGAACTTGTGTGATCTATGCAACATCTATCTGACTAGATCCTGTTGTATTTCATATGATAATTAACTTGGCATACAATCAACTATTGGTCTAATTCTTCTAGCTGTATGGAAAGATCAAATACCAGTTGTTATTGTAAACGAGTTTATACATCTTAGTAACTCCTCTTAGAGTTGAAAAATGCCAAGTATAATATAAATGACCAAGTGAATGCTGGTTGTACGTCAAGCCAAAAATTGTACTCTTCCCATTCTTGATGTAATGGTTGATATGACTAAGCACAAATGGCCTATTAAATAAGATTTATTGAAAGATATAGGAATGAGTACATTTACGAGAGATTACCAAATGCTACTTCGTTTGATATGGAACATATGCACTTATTTCACTCAGTGGCTCTCTTTATTATAGCGGATTCTCCATAATCTCTTAGTCAATAAAACTTTGTTCATTCTGTTGTCAGAGTTGTTAGGAAGACAAATAACACTCTATTTAATTTTGAAATTCTTTCTATGATATGAATTCAATCTGTACCATATGAAATCTCTTATAGTCCTGACAATTTTCTTCCCAACTCCTTTAGCAATATCTAAATTTGACAACTAATAAACATGTAGATTGTTGCTCCGATTAGAAAGTCTTTTATGCACTTTATCTAGAAGAGGTCTGCATTCAAGTTCCTTTAGCTTCTTATAAATGGAAATTGAAATTTCCAAGTAAGTGAAAGCCAACTGGTGAATAGAAAAAGTTGCTTCACTGATTAACCTTGATCAATCATATCTACTTTGCTAAGAAAGTTAAGCAGCACTTTTACGATGATTGTATTTTAGAATGGAAACTTCCCGATCGAAATCTCAGCAAAGCATTTAAGATCACCTCAATTGAATTAGTATCATCAGCAGAGAGCAGGAGTAGGCCATCAGCAAAAGGAAGTTCATATAAAACAAAACCAGGTAGTATAGTACTCCATTGCTATTCTCTTTTTTTTGTTTAAGATAGAAAGACACGCTTCAGTTTTAGCACAGGCAGGTACCGACAGTTTCCAGTTTGCGCCGCTTCCCAAGATGCCACCCACCACCGCCTTCCAGTCTGGAAGATAATGTATACAATTTAAAAGCTAATGGTGAATGATAACCATAGTTTCTGCTTAGCCCAAAGCTCATTGACCCTATTAAACCTTAATCTTGCGCTGCTTAATTTAATTGTTTTTGTTATTATTACCAAATTAATGCGTGTATAAATAATAGATTCAGTGGTGATTGGTTAGAATCCACTCAGAAGAAATAATATCCCAACCAAAAGCATATCTTATATATATACTTATATTGGAGCACCCGCAAGCCAAAGGGTCGCGACACTTGGTTTTCAGCAGAAGCCAGTTGGTAACGGTTCATTTTATATTATTTAATCATTAAATAATATATATTTAGTTGATACTAAAATAATTTTATTAATAAATATTATATAAGATATTAAAATAAATTTAATTAATTAAAAATAATTTATATTTAAATTTTATCTAATATGTAATTATCGTGAATAATAAAATATATTAATAACCATACAAAATTTTGTTTTTATTTAAAAGAAAAATAGATGCAACTTCCGATTTTAATTTTAAAATCGCAATTATATTAGAAACTGTGTATTTATTTTCTCACCCTTCTAACTTGAGCCATAAAAAAATATTCAATATGAAACAAGCAGCAATAGGATTCAGCGTGTCAGAAAAAAAAAGGGTACACGAAGGGTGCTTAACTGCTTACGCCTATGCCTCTTCTCGTAATCCTATCTATTTATGTCTATCTCCCTTATAAATAAAAGTAAAGTTGTCGAGTTAAGATAACTGTTAATTTAACAAATAGTCTCATTTAATTACTAATTAAATAAAAGTATTAGAATGTTAGCGATCTTAATTATTAATTTTCTTATCTTGCATAATCTCATTTAATATTTAATAATATAAAATTAATAAAAAGTTAAAGCTCATTAGATCATAACACACCATGGCAGAACAAATAATAAACCTTTTGAGTTGTTATAATTCACTTGCAGTGCTGCATATAATATATGTTACTGTAACTTTTGTTAACGGCAGTAATAACTATAGTTGCATTAAAATATTTATCAAATAGTACATGATAAAGAATTTTAATAATTATTTGAGACATTTTTAATCATTTTGAATGATTTATAAAAACATAAGAAATTGTGTTCTGCCTTTTTTGTAACTCATTTACTTTTATACTTCTCTCTTTAATTTACCGAACCAAATTTCTTGCCTTCTTTATTTTTATTTAGACAAGCTCCGTTTCTGCTTAATCGTCGGTTATATTTCTTTCCCTTTTAAGAAAGTAACAAGACATTTCTACTTGCTATACAGCTTCCTTCTTTGGTTTGCTTCCCTCCTTCTTGCACTTCCTTGCCTCTTGTAAAGAACCTCTACTTTCATCTTCTTCAACATCCTCGCTAGCTCCTCTTTCCCTTTAAGAAACTCAATTCTTGTCTCTTAGTATTACCATTAGGGTTTCTTCCCCGAGCTCCTCTGCGTTTATTTTCATTCCATAAGAATCTAAGGTCTTATCTCCTAATACTATCATTGCCCCTTCGATTACTTCTTAGGAAGCTCAAGTCCTCCAATTCCCTTACCTTTAGCCTAAAAAAGAACCTGGAGCCAATTTGCAGAAGAACCCCTGACTTTTGACAAACTAAAATTCTTTTCTACACTAGCTAGATCTTCTTTTTTGGATGGACCAGAGTAGTCTCTCTTCCAATAGAAGTTCTTCCAAATGAAGTAGCTAATAGTCAAAGTACATTTGTAGGCTTCGTAGCTAATAAGAGAATCACCTTCTCGATGGTTCATCACTTATCATAAATAGCTGGTCGAAGCTGAGATTATAGATCACTTTACTAAGTGAAGATGATCTTTACCTCTTCAAATTCACAGATACCAAATTATATGTGAAAAGTCCTAGAATTAAGGCCTTAGAATATCAAAGGAAAAACCCATATTCTTGGTAAAGTAGGGATAAAACTTAACTTTAAAGGAGATGAAGCTTAATATGTTTTAATCTATATAAGATTTCATGGCCTGCCTTTTGAATATCGAACCCCAATTTATTTAACTTAGAAAGTACTATTGGATGACCAAATTGTCTTAATAAGATGATTGTTGCCATGAAAAAGGCTGGCCTTACAAGAATTTATGTAGAGATTGACTTGAATACTAAGATACCAAAGACACTATCAATCATAAGATTGTTGGAAAACTTATAGAAAATTCTTTTGGGATTAACTATCAATGGAAACCTTTATGCCCCAATAATAAGACTTGGAAGGAATCTAGTAAGAGATCCTAGTAAATATTCTTAGAAGAGCTCCTCAATATCCACCCCAACCTAATCATAATCCTAAAAAACCAATAACTGATTCATTAGAGAAGGAGAATAAGCTTAATACCACATAGAAAGCTACAATTGTGCCTCATAGTACAGACAATTCGCTTAAAGAATCGAGGGAGAACTCAAAGTAGTTACTAGGAGGCAATGCCATGTCATAGCAAGTTAACCTTGAGCCCCTCCTCAAAGTAAATCATACTCTTCGTGGTAATATATTACGTAAAACTAAAAGCATGGTGGAGGATGTCTTTGAAATTAAACAAGAAGTCAGTTAGTAGTACCAAAAAGAAACCAAGTTGAAATTCAAGAAGAAAAAAAGGCTTATAGCCTTTCAATCTTCTCCATGATTTTAGCTTAGAATGATAGGAGCATGAATTAGCCAAAAAAAAAAAAAGATAGTTAAAGGTCATTTGGAACCAAAGAAATTCTCTTTTGTAGGAATCTTGGAAACATAAATCAAGTAAGGTAAACTTTAACAATATAGTTGGATCTTTGGTAAAAATTAGTAGATGATTTACGATCACCATTCCTACCACTTTGGTAGGTGTTATATGGACTTGTTTTTTGGTGCAACATAATTAGAGTAATTTTGCCAAAGTCCTTGAG
>JANZLX010000007.1:186232-205922 GCA_025531955.1 Erythroxylum orinocense | reverse complement strand
ACTTTGCTCTTCAAACTTAGATCCTTTCTTGATCCAGCGTGTACCCAGTACTGCTTCAGGCTCAATCAACATCTCACCTTCCTCATCCAACAATGGTAAATCAGTACTGGTAGCCACATTTTTGCCCAACTTCTTCTTCAAGAGTGATACATGGAATACAGGATGAACACAAGATTCGGTCGATAACTTAAGCTTATAAGCCACTTGTCCGATTTTTTCTACAATCTGATATGGACCATAGAACCTATTGGCAAGTTTCTGGTAGACTCTTTTAAACTCCGATTGCTGACGGTAAGGATGGAGCTTCAAAAAGACAAAGTCACCAACTTCAAACTGCAGATCACGTCGCTTAGCATCTTGAAGTTGTTTTATGTGATTATTAGCAGCTTGTAGATTGAGTTTCAGCTGCTGAAATAGAGCATCTTGTGAGTTTAAATTACGGTCTACATCATTTACTGAACAATGGCCTTCTTGGTAATGAGGGATTGCAGGTGGGGGGCTTCCATATAAGGCTCGAAAGGGGGTCATCACTGTAGAGGCATGATATGTGATATTATACCAAAATTCTGCCTACAAAAGAAAAGAGCACCATTTACGGGGCTGTTGAGAAGAAAAACATCGGAGATATTGTTCAAGGCATTAATTAACACACAATTGGCAATAGAGATAAGACTTAGGTGTGGTTTGATAACTGGATGGTAATCAGTCTCCGTGCTCACCTGATTTTCAAGGGCTAAGAAATAGAATGTCATTAAACCTAAAAGTCTCTTCCTTGATTGTGAATGGTGAATGACTGGGAAACTTTAGAGGTTTTCAATTCCTCATGGCTCACTTTCCTCTATTAACTAGTCCAGCCAATGAAGATCCCATCTTCTAGAAACTAAATTCGAATGGAGTTTTCTAAACCCAATCATGTTATAGACTATTTTGAAATGGCATAATAGAGGTTCCCTGGTTCATTCTCTTATGGCACAACACCATTAGACCCAAAGCAACCTTCATCACTTGGTTAGCTATCAAAAACAGGCTTAAAACTGTGAATCAAAGGCATGATAGGGTCAATGTTTTATGGTTATTACGTAACATGGCAACTGAGGATCACAATCATTTAGTTTTCCTTTGCAATTAATCTAAGGCCATTTGGAGCCAAATTATGCATATGTTACCATCTCAAAATGGCAAGTATGACTGGGATCCTATACTAAATTAGGTCATAAGTAAATCCAAGAAAGGAACTCCAAATGCTACTCTTTTCGTAGCAGCCTTTTCTATGAGCATATATAGAATTTGCAAATTAAGAAATAGTTGTAGATTCACTGACAAAAAAGAAGGAAAGTATCAACTTGCAAACGAAATAATCAACTAGATTTGAGCTAGTATTTTTGCCAAGGATGCACAATATTCCCTCTCTACAGACATGAAGAGCAAATGACAACTTTAATTCTCGAATGCTTCTTATTTTTTTGTCCTCTTTTCTTCTTGAATTCATCTTAGATCTTTTGTAATATAAAAGTAAACGCTTATCTAGTTCTGAACTCATTGTAATGTCGTAATAGTTTCATCTATAGTAATACATTATTCATTTATTAAAAAAATTTACTAATTCCTTTCTTTTTCATTTTTAATTCAAATACAAAATTTCTCTTGAAGCCTTAGGTACTAGTTACATAATCTAGACACATTTTTTAGTCCCTTATATTAATTTCATTTCAAGTCCTAAGACACAGCTTGGGCATTTTCTTTATTTTAAATTCTTAGAAACAATTCTAGAAATTTTCTCCATTTAAAGCATTTAGCCTTCTTTAAGCATATCAATTTCATTTCAAACCCTAAGACTCAATTCTAGATATTTTATTTTAATTTTAGAGCCTTCAATCCATTCTAAATATTCCATTTCATTTTATTCTTAAGCATCAGTACTCACTTCTAGGCTCCATTTCATTTTAATCCCAAACTCTAAGACTTACTCTAGGAATTTTGTTTTAATTCTAAGCCTTAAGACTCATTCATGGCATTTATGTTATACCAAGTGCCTAAAAGGACTATTTCTTAATTTTTCTCAACAACGAAGAAAAAAATATTTATCTATCTCTCTTTATAAAAAAAAAAAAACTCCTTCGCTAGTTATCATCTCCTAAAAATTTGAAGCGTTGAAAGGTATAACCATATGGTAATAGTAGCTATCCTAAATTGTGAGTGAAATACAAGCACATGAGCAACTATAAGATAATCCATCAAAATCTTAGTAACTAATTTTTGACATCAAAAAGGTATTTTTATGCTTTATTCCTCTTTATTTTAAGCAATATTATTATCATTACAATTTCCAGCAAATTCCAAAAAGATATTTGAGTATTAGTTCAAAGATTTTTTATGAAAGCATAAGTTGCAAAACTGGTGTAAAAACACTCTGCATAGAACATGAACTGAATCAAAATGAATAGTCGAGAATCCTAAGTCTAGGAATTGGATGCTTTAGTACTGGTGTTGTGCATATGCACGCTATTTTGCCACAAAAACCATGCAACCGATGCTCAAGAGTTTTTGCATAGCATCATCTAATCTAGCCCTTTTCTGAATGAGAAAGTTTCCGTTTTAGAACCTCATTTTCCTTTCTCAAGTTCATAATTTTTTGCTTTAGTGTCTCAACAAGCCGATCTGTAATCAAGTCCTGCTGCTGTTCGACCAACTTTGTTTTGCTGACCAACACTGCGACACATCAAAGGAAAGATATAAAACAGGAGATAAGCAGGTCTCTTACAAACTTAGTAGGAATCATATCAGAGAGACTGTTAACTGTATGCCATACAAACAGTGAAATCCCTGACTCTGTAAAATGTGCATTATCGATGACTAAAGATCACCAACAATGCGAGGAAAAATTGAAGTATTTTTTTACTTACACTCCTTTTCCAAACTGCAGAGTTTTTTACTGAAATCATTTTTCTCTTCCTGTTCAACCAGGAGGCAGTCCTTTAAATCTTGAATCTCAAGAATAACTGTCACCAGTTGCCAATAAACGTCAAAATGATTAGACACACTGCATTTTACTGAAAAGATCCAATGTTTCAAATATTTGAACCTCACATGTTGATTCCATCTCATAGGAGACTTGCTCCAACCTCTTTGCCAAACTTTGCGAAAATGTCTTTTGTGCAGACAAATCATGACGGAGATGACTTATGGTTGCCTCATCGGCTGCCTTCTCAAGTAGAAAGCCTCTAGGGTAGTGAACAATTTATCACCCCCAAAAGCGTGGAGCACATTAAGCGACATAATGTAATGGAAGATTAAATCACCTAATTTGGGACTCGAGCTCGGCAACCTTGATTGTATATTCTTGCTTCAGAAATTCCAATGCATCTCTGTGCTCCTGATTATAGATTTTAGTAGTAGAAAGCATGACGGGCAAACAGACAATGCTTGTAGTATACGAATCATTTGTGTTACAAATTACAAGCACCTGAAAGGTTCTTAAAAGACCATTTTTCAGCACAGATTATAGACTTTAGTAGTAGAAAGCATGATGGGCAAACAGACAATGCTTGTAGTATACGAATCATTTGTATTGCAAATTACAAGCACCTGAAAGGTTCTTAAAAGACGATTTTTCCATAATAAATTGAACTTCCTGTCCTACAGTCTACTCTAGTGTCAGAGAGAACTTATTTAACCATGTATTTTGATCGAGTATAGCTCCACAGCTACTATTGCACAAAGTGTACCTTCACTTACTTTCTCTTTGCTGAACTGTTCGTTTCTGATTCTTTCTAGCTCCTCCTTCAGGCTTGAGCATCTGGTACGTCGTTCAAGCTGAATATCATAAACTCAATATATCAAGTTAAAGAGTACCAAAGTTGAGGATATGCTCATAGAAGCTTCATCATGAACTCAATCCTTTCGATGGCTTCTCGACTCTGCTTCAAAATCTGCAGATGAAAGAAAGGATGGATTCTTTCAAGAGAAACAACAAAAGTAGTACAAACCTGCTCCGCTAGATTATTTAAAGACTCTCCGTAAAGTTTTGTCAATCTTGCATTTTCTGCAACGTCACACAAGAGACAAAAATTTACACTTCTAAGTTTGAGAACTGTAAAATTGGAAAGAAAAAAAAAAAGGAAGAAAGAAACAGAGAACACTTACGCAAATTAGTTTTTTTTTTCCTTGGAAAATTGTGCATGACATTGAATTAAGCTGGTTATAACAGTCACGTATTGGATGCTTCATGGAGGTCGTGTATTTGATCAAACAGAGCAAAATGTTGGGCTTATTTTATGGAAGTGAAAGGAGTGAAAGAGAAAAAACCTTGTTTGAGGGAATTGGAGATGAGCTCAAGAGCCTCTCTCTTCTTGATTTCCGCATATAAATTGGCTTTAACCACTTGCATTTCCCTCGTACCGTTCTTGAAATCCTGCAAACCACAACCCAAATTCATTTTAGCGAATTCCATCACCAGCAAACCCATTAACCTGAAGGAAATAAAGAAGGTAACCTCGTATATCTGATCGAAACTTGAGAGCAAGGAATCGACCTCTGTATCACAACTTATTGTCGCCATTTTCAGTCTTGATGTAGTGCCGTTTCTTAAGAAATAAAATTTCAAGAAGCGCCTAAATTGCAACTTTTAAAATTATAACTACATGTTATATTGATTAAGCTTGGTTCATTAATGAAGCATTTTATTTTCAAACGGAACCATTCTTTTAAGAAAATAAAAAATTTCTTAAAAAATAAGGAGCTAAAGTGTAAGTTATGAGAAAAGAGTAGCTATACAACAACACTAAGACTATGTTTGGTTAAATGTAAAATTTTTATTAGAATGAAATGATTTTACAATGACATGGAATATAAATTGATGTAATATTAGAAAATTGTTGTTTAAAAGGTATAGAAGGGTTCATAATATAATATAGTAAAATGTTGTTTGGAATAAAAGTTTATAATATAATATAGTAAAAAATTGTTTATCAAATCGAACAATTTTGATCATCTTCAAAATCTAGCAAGATAAAATCCAAAAGGATGATAGGCTTGTCCACTTTTATAGGTACATCCTCCACCAACCCTCACGATTTCTTCATTAATTGGTTTGCCAACTGAATAAGGAAAGAAGTTGGTTTCATATCTCCTATCCTTTATCTCCTAAAAATTGACAAAGGCATAATATTTATACCTAAGACACATAAACATTTTGAAATTGTTAAGTTACCAACTTCACAAGATATTCTAAAAGTCCTTGGATCTGTTAATTGTAAAGGCATATAGTTGGTAATTAAGGAGCTAGAGGTTTCCGTTAGGGCTATAATTTGATTATCGCTCAAAGTTTGCTTGTTTGAGAATGTCTTTGAGAAATGTTGCATACGTGGGTATGATCTTCAAAGCTTCCACAAATGGCAAGGTAATTTTCAATTTCTTCAACTTTTCTCTAATCTTTGCAAATTGGGCATCTAACTTGTTCTTTTGAAGTCTTTGTAGAAATGGTAATTTTGGCGTATAAGGTGGAGGAGGAATGTATAGAGAGTCCTCATTCTTTTCTTCATCATTTTTATGCTTCTCTTGGTCTTCTACAAGGTTCAGCTTGTTTATCCGTTGATTCTCCTAGCTCTTTCTCACTCGTAAGTGTGATAGTCTTACAATCCTCTATTGAATTTACATTCATATTACGCAGACAATTTTCCACACTTCTCTTACAAAACTCCCTAGAAAGCTAGCCCATTTAAACCTTTAGGTTGTGAATAGAAGAGGCATGATATGTCGTTACTTGCTTAAGCTTCTCTTCTAGTCTCTTCTAGGCCTCTTCCATGTTTATAAGCTTATCTATGATCTTGTCCGATTTAGAATCCCATGAACTGGACTATTCTTGCTGAAATCTTAAGAGGTTTTGATGTCCCAAGTGAGTACTTACATTGTTAGACTAACAAAAATCTGAGTGATTTTACTACCATAAATTGTACATATTCTAATAAGAATGATGACTTCCCTAACCAAATTATGCCTCATTGAAGGCTGCAAGGGTCCTTTGCTTCCTATAATATATTTCCTCCATCATTTAACTTTTTGGACTCCTTATAGTTGCCTTGTGATGTCCAAATTGATGTGTCATCTACTTTGCACCTAAACTTCTTTCCCTTCCTTTTCTTAATTTTTAATTTTTATATTTCTTGTGATTGGGTACCAAAATTACAAGACATGGTGCAAATTTCTTATACTAAAAGAATTAAAATAATCTTATGCCTCCTTAACAAAGGCGCCAAAAACTTGTTGAATTGTTAAGTTTTAATCTAATTAAAACCCTCAACTACCACAAGTGCACGGGTAGTGAATTGTAATAAAAGAGAGATCAATCCCATGAAGAGGTGTGAACTAATCTAATCCTAAATTCTCTATGGCTTAGAAAAATTAATAAAATAAAAATAAAATGGAAAAGTAAACACAAAAATATGATTATGAGAAAATTAACTTGTAAAAGTAACACACAATGAATTTAAAGTTGAACAATACAAAAGTCACAATTGAAAATCAACCAAGAGAATTAACCACTTATAAAGGAAGGGATTTATCATATCATCAATTCTAATATAGTCACTTATATGTTAATATGGTGTCGATTCTAGACCATCGAGGGGTGAATTATTCTCTCTTGATTTATAATCACTAAGTCCTAATTGATAATCCCTAATTAAGTCGAGTAATTAAAAATGTAATCTCTCAATTAACGATGAACCCATAACCTAATTAGTTTTACAGTGTTCTAATGAACAACTAGGTCCTCACTCGGAATTTCTCTTTGTATCAATTATCAATTTGATTAATCATATGGTCTATTTAGTCGCTTAACTCTCACTAATCCAACTGCTTAACTCTTACTAATCCAACTCAATCATTTTTATTCGGTTCACCATCTTAGTTTATTACCGAAATATGCAAACACCGCAATTAATCACAACCCCGATCAATCAACACAAAAGATAACTAGATTAATGTTGAATCAATTCAAAATCCATAAAGAAAAGTTAACATCATCAATAATCCAAAACTCATATTCTTCTTAATATTCAAAGTAAAAGAATATAAAGATGAAAAGAAATGATCACTTAGAAGGGATCGGACGACTCAGGAAAGGCAATAGCTACGAAGACCTGCTTTCTCTCTCCTCCTTTTCCTCTTCTCTTTTCTTCCTCCTCTCTCTTAGAGTCTTCCAAATGTGGCAGAATGTAGAGTTGCTTTAGGGTTTCATCTCTTTCCTATTTATAGTATGCTTGTTACGAGCAACCCTAAGGCTTTTTTTGAGTCTGAAAGTTCCGAAAAGTCCCTCGAAAACTTAAGTTTGAAAGGTTGTCCGTATCTATCTACGCACAAGCCATGATTGTGGCCTATAGTGCTACAATCATGGCACATTGTTTCACCTGTTGTCACAATTGTGGCTAATCTCTCCTAGTTCTATCACAATCGTAACTTATTGGCCATGACCGTGGCCCTGGGTTCGGCTTAGGACTTCCTCTAAATCACCTCTATTCCTCAATATTTTCACTAAAACACTAGCAACACATCAAGTCACCTCAAACACATAAAATTAAAGCTCAATAGGGTGCTTTAACCCACAAAACACTCAAAACACAAATATTTAACTAAATAACAAAATTCTAACCTAAACATATAGTAAACATTCAACATGACCACTAAATACATACTAAACCACCAGCTAAAACATTATACAATCTACAACTATCAACTGCCTGCCATATAATCCCTCATATGGTGTCATACCGATGCTAGAGTGGAAGTTATTGTTATACGCCTGCATGCTCATTATATTTAACCCAATTAACAATTCAGAAAAAGAATATATGTTCATTAAATTCTCATATAAATATATTATAAAAATAATAAAAGACAACAAATTTATTCAAACACATGTTTTTATTACTAAATTAGTTATACAAAATTTTTAATTAAAAATTGCTTATTTTATTAAACAATCAATCGTCATATTGTTCTTAAAACCCTCCTTGAAATTATTAACCATAGATTATCAACAAACTCTAATATCCTCAATTTTTTCTTAGGTTGTATATAATTAAAACAAGCTCTTTAATTAGGTCTAGCTATCAGATAACCTATAACATGCTCTCTAAGTGTGACAATCATATTATGTAATAGGAAAATATGTTAATCTAAGCAACAATCACATAAGCTCCGGTCATTTTATCTATGTTATGATATCCCTAATGATGCATAAGTATTAGTTTATCGCAAGTGAATTAGAGTCACAATAATTATGTATGCAATTTAGATTCTGGAAATGAGTTCATACATAAATGATCCATTTGAAGTGTTCAAATCATTTATACATACAGTTAAGTACGTGAGCATTTAGGTAATCATGTGTCTCACTTTTCTCCAAATTTGTGAATTTACTTGATCTTACTGAGTTACATGGCCACTTACATGACTGTGTAGCTCACTTACATAGTTGTGTAAGTCTACACACGGTTATCGAGGTTGCAAGAGAGGTTGAAACTGCATCTTCGCGCTCTTATACACTTCTAGTGAGTCACAGAGTCTCATACACGATTGTGTAGGTTACAATAACTTCATTTCTTTCATTCTTTGTCCCATATTCAACCTAATTCATCTTCTTCTTATTCGACAAAAGCAAATAAGATTGAACATCAATAGGACAAATCCTAGGATATGTTTTATCTCAGTTTGGTTCTTATTTCTCCAACTTGTACCTAAAATGAAAATATAAACCAAAATAAGTATCTTAAGCACAACATAACATTATTCCCTAAGTATCAGTGAGTAAATATATAGTGAATCAAGCACTTATCATTAACTATAGCTCTAGTCTTGGCTTTAGCTACTGAAGGTGGAGGATTTCAATTATATTGTGATGCTTCGAGATTTGGTATAAGTTACATGTTGATCCAAAATGGTAGGTGATTGTTTATGTTTCTAAGCAATTGGAAAAACATGAACAAAATTACCCTACTCATGATTTAGAGATGGAACCAGTGACCTTTTCCTTAAATATTTAGAGACATTATCTATATTGATGAGATGTCTTAAATTTACATAGATCACAAAAGCTTAAAAATATATATTTTAGTAAAAGGACTTAAATCTGAGGCAAAGAAGATAGATGGAACTACTAAAAGATTATGGCTACACAATTTAGTAACATATGGGGAAGGCAAATAATATAGCAAATGCACTGAGTAGGAAGTCCTTGGGTAGTTTGGCATATACTATAGTTGAAAAGAGAGCTTTAACCAAGGAGATACATGATTTTATAAATGAAGGCATTTAGTTTCAGATTTCATATTTAAGAGTACTACTAGTAAGCATCCGAGTATGGTCAGTATTATTGGATAAGATCCAGGTTGCCTAAGGCCAAGACCATAAGATTCAAAAGTTTATGTATAAAGCTCTAGAAGGACGTCACATGGATTTTAAGATCAATAGGATCGATGTGTTTTAGGTAGGTAAGAGGCAATTAGAGGGCCTAGAACTAATTAAGATCACATTAAAGAACATTTCATTGATCAAGTAGAGACTTGAGATATCGTTCAATAGGTAGAAGAGTGAGGTGAAATTTTAAGTTAGGGATTTCGTAGTTATAAAGGTAACTCTGATGGAGGGTGTGATGAGGATTGGAAAGAAAGGAAAACTTTCTCTAAGATATATTATACTTTACAAGATAACAGAGAGAGTTGGAAACGTGACATTTGATTGGTGTTATCTCTAGATATATCGCAAGTCTACGCAACATTTCACATTTCTATGGTTTGCAAGTACATTTCTGATCCTTCTCATGTACTCCAATTGTAGAATTTGGAGGTGAATGAGAACTTGACCTACATAGGAGCCAATAGCCATTTTAGATTCTTAAATGGACTAGTTAAAGTAAATTACCATGGTTAAGGTGATGTGGTGAAAAAGTAATGTCTAGGAGATATTAGGAGACAATGCGAGAGATGCAAGAGTTATATCCATCCTCAATAGAACATTGCTGTAAAATTCGAGGAATTTTTTTTAGTAAGGAGGAGAGATTGTAATACCCTCCCTTATATAGGAAGAGGATGGTTTTGTCTAGTAACCTTTAGGGGTGAAAATGAAAAATAGAAATGAAGGGGGTGGAAAAAAATATTATATATATAACCATCCTCTTAATCTATTCTTCATTGCCATCGACTCTAGATGGCCAACTATATATACCAATCAACTTATCTCTTCGAGCCTGTTAGATGAAATCATTACAAAAATTGAGAAGAAAATTTAAAAAAAATAAAATCTTTGATCTGTTGCCTCTGGTGAGTGTTACAGACTACCATCACCACTACTGGACTTCGCTCAACGTTAGGAGCAAAGTCCCTATGGTCTTATTGTTAGTCACCATTTGCATCACTATTGATTAACGAAAATAGAGATATATTAGGAGGGAGAGCCACATCATAAGGTCTAGACAGACAAGCACATTAATAGGGTAAGTTCATATCTATACATCTATATATCTACTAATATTGAATCCACACTAGCTATTGAATACGGTTCTATACTGATATGAATCATGATTTGTTAAGCCATGATAGATGCCCTATCCTTAAGTACGTGGATATGATATGACATGATATGATATATATTTAGATATACGATAGTCCTCATATGATCGAGTGTTTGTTTTGTGAAATTACATGATTGATATTTAGATTGTGTGTTAAAGTGTTTGATTGTGACTATGGAAAAGGAAAAATCTATAGGATGTGCCACCTGATGGATATAAATTAGGACCAAATGTGCACTAGTTTAATTATGAGAGATGATTGTGATATGATACAAATCAATCCTGGTTAATAATTAGCTCTTAGTCAAGTCCTTGTTTGATATTTATATTATTGATGTTATTGTGACTTTGGATGTATTGAGTGATAGTTGATCTATTGGTGGTGTTTGACTTCCCCAGCCCCTTTATACTAAGAGTGTTATGGCTATATGAGCATATGTGTATAGTTGGACCATTAGTAATGCTTAGTTCCTTGCAGTCATTCGAGTTATAGTATTATGATGATTTATCCTTAGAGATTAGGGTTTTACAGACATTCCTTGTCCACGATTTATCTTGCATTGCATGTATGTGTGGTTATACTAGTATTAACTTGATATTGTGTGAGCATGCTATTGGATGTCTTAAGGCTACATAGACTTAAGGCTACATAGACTTAATAAATTCCGACTCCCTTCAACTCTAATTTTCACAATAGTGACACCCAGGAGTGTCGATTGCAGCCTCTACGTATGCTTTTTATTTATTTTGACTTGTAATTGTACTCTAACATCTGTTGTCTTGGTTATTATTCCGTTTCGAATCAATATTGCGAATGTTTTCAACTCCTTTGTTCTGGAAAGAACTCTTAGACATCAAAGTGTAGTTGGACAGCATACTCCAGTCCTAAGACCTAGTAAACTAGTCCTCTCCTTTATGTATGTTTGATATTTGGAACTCTATTTGAAACCCTAAAACAGAAATGTAACATGAAAACAACAATGTTAGACTAGGATAAAAAGGATAGTTTTAACCAATATGTTGTTTCATACATTTTCTGTATTGTTACAATGTTGGTCTTATAAGGGGGAAAGGATTGATCCTATAATTAAAGGGGTCAATCCTTTCCCTACATGGAAACATTATAATTAAAGAGAAACAGTATAATTAAAGGAGTCAACTCTTTCCCTACACTGTCCCTATATGATCATTATCTTCTTTCTAACAAACAAAACCATCCAATCCAGACGAACTGGCTAACGAGATGATTCGATTGGGCATTCTCTGTCCTCACAAAGTCGTAATGCGATTCTCGGCCGAATTCACAACATAAATATGACATGAACAAGAAATGTAATGAAGTTTCGTCATGGACTGTTTAAATGAAAGAATGATTTTATTTCATCATCCATACCAACCAATAATCACATTCTTGGTCCGTGCTCTTCTTAACAAATGGCTCGTTCTACAAGTCCCAACGCAACATGGGGACAACTTAATATTGGTGAAATTGTCTCCGTTAGAATCGTAAAAACTGCAATATTAAGTAC
Source organism: Erythroxylum orinocense (assembly GCA_025531955.1). Taxonomy (NCBI): domain Eukaryota; kingdom Viridiplantae; phylum Streptophyta; class Magnoliopsida; order Malpighiales; family Erythroxylaceae; genus Erythroxylum; species Erythroxylum orinocense. The sequence goes on along the minus strand of JANZLX010000007.1, from coordinate 193,826 downwards.
AATCAGAGGAAGGGGAAGGGAGCAATTATTTATATGTTTTGAGATTCAAGGGTTTTTCTATAACAATTCTTGTCTAATTTCCGCAGTGGGTTGAAAATCAATAATAAACGAAGACTCCCCTTAATCTTAAACTCCGTTTCATAGATTCGATCTAAAACAGAAGACCGTCATAAGATACTACACTCTCCTGCAAATCAAATTAAGGGCCACTCCAAATTTCCCCATGCATATAAGAACAAACCTAATAATTACCTCGCTCTATGGAAATGCTTCCAGAGCTACAAAATATGATACAGAACTGTACAACGAGAGAGTGAAAGTATGCAACTAGTTCTAGCGTGTTTCAGAATCAGTCGCTCACTAAATACAGCTTCTGATTATCGTCGATCATCTCTATATCAAGAATTTTACCTGCATCTTCTGATAGCATACAGGAATAACCTGGCAATTCTAGCTTCTCTTTTGCTGCTTCTACAAGTTCTTCCATGGTAGGAGGCACCCACAACACTATTCCGGTCCTTCTATGTTCTTCTGTGGCCCTTGGATGAAAGGGAAAGACGGTGCATTTTCTTCTACGATTCTTTTCTGTAACTGGCAACATATGTTCCAGTTAATAATATAGAATAGGTTCCAGTTACATTAATCCTTTTATGTAAGCTCAAAGGATTAATAACATAACAGTTGTTTAAAGTTCACAAAATTTTCTCAGGTTTTAGATAACTACAAATACTAATCCAAACTCCATATGCATTGAAAAGTTGTAATTCCTGGTAGAAATTTGATGAATCTTGACGATACCTCTCAACTCTTGAGAGACTTGAGGCAATTCAGATAACTGAGTCAATTTGGCATCTTCGAGCAGCCTCATCAATTTCTTGTTACCGCATATTCGACCATCATCAAGTGGAGTGTTTCCCCACCTACACAGTAAAGTTAGGCAAGCATCAGTTTCTTTGCAGGAAAATTTCTGAATAGCATTAACATAATACAAAGTTAAACATCCTCCAATTCTTCCTAATTAGGCTTAATGACTAAGCTTGCATTCACCTAAGCTGAGGATAAAGCTAACTCTTAGCCAAACTCATTCCACCATATCTTGGTATGCCTGAAAATTACTCGATTAATATACCAGGAGAATTGTTGCTTCATGCAGGCATGATTCTCAGATGTCCAGTCAAAACGGACAAAATTATTACTGTTGCTTACCTGTCTTTGGAGAAAACACTAGCTCCAGCTTCTAATAACGACTCTGCCATCATGTGCAACCCTTCTGAGGCAGCTATATGAAGTGGAGTACGGTGATCGTAGTCCTTTGCATTTGGATCAATGCCATTTGTCAAAAGTCTTTTGACAAAATCTGAATCTCCCTTAGCAACAGCGGTACATAGCAAATTTCCAGCATTATCTATATTCAAGGATGCTCCTTCTTTAACAAGTAAAGATGCAACTCGATCATGTCCATTCTTGATCGCTTCGAGTAATGGCGTGTTTCCAAATTTATCTATAATAGTTTCATTATGATGCAAATGATTAATAATTTTAATCACTGCTTCAGGAAAGAAAATTAGTAGAAAGAGATTACCTTTGATATTAATGTCAACTTGCTCCTGTAGAAGGAAAAGTACAAAGTCTTCGTAACCTCTGGATGCAGCTAGATGCTGATCAATGAAAAAACCTTCGTCAGATACAGCAGTGATTCTTACTCTTTCTAATTTAGCAGAGATTGGCAGAAGTATGAGCAAAGTACAAATATTGCTTCCACGAGTTTACATATTGCGAGTAGAATGTCCAACTACAAACGGCCCTTTAGCAGCAATACGCCAAAATATCAGAGACGTAAAAGTCAAGTTTAGTAGTTGGGTTTTGATCATTGTCATTCAAAGCATCTCTACCATTCCTATTAAGAAACATAGACCTAAGAAAAAGGGAATGAAGCAGAGAAAGGAGGGGGAAAAAAGTAGATTGAGAAGAGAATGCCTTTCTGCACGCCCCAAGTCAAGATGCATATTAGCCCTAGATCATAGGAGCGATTCTACAGATTTAACCTAAACTAAAATGTAATATCCATGTTTGACCAACATTCAGAGGAGTGTGACGGTCGAACGTGCACTAGTGGCTTAGTTCTATTATTACAAGGAAGGAAAGAAGGATTAATAAATTCAAGGAGAGAGGGCCCCGTGGAGTTATCGCCTAGAAGCTCCATTATCATCTGGTTGCTATTGGAGCTCCACACAAGTTAAGATAATATATATGTTATGTTTTCCTCTTTGGGAACTTTAGAATGTATTATTCATCTTGTAGAGAAACAGGTACAGGAGGAAAAATGTATAAAACTAAACCACATAGACCTTACCAGTGGTGATCTCCCATCATAATCCGTTCTGTTGGGATCAGCTCCGGCTCTAACATAACCTTTCAACTGATAAAGGTCTCCGTTATAAGCCGCATTATTCACCTTCAAAGCCAGTTCACCTTCTTGCTTACCAATATGAAATGTGATATCTGATTCCAGTTGCTTATCTCGAAGAAATATTTCTTTTCCCTGCAAAAGTTTCTAACTTGGATAACTTGTTTGAAATATAAACGAACCCTTTATTTAATGATTTGAATCATTAATACATTTGTTGACTGACCACATAAATTTCCTGATATGTAATTCTGCATTGACGAGGTAAAAATAAAGAAGAATATACTAGAAATTAAGTTGGCAAGACTTGGATATCATACTGGCTTAAATTACCTCTAAAAGGTTGTTCAAGATTTTACGCCCATCATAAAAGTATATGTCAAGTACATTAGAGAAAGATTGTTTATCAAGCCGCAGAAGCCTGCTTAGTTCACGAACTTGAACTGCATAAGGCTGAGGAATGTTGCATAGGACAGAAATTTCTCCAAAGGAGCTGTTAGGATGCAAAAGAGAGACAGTCTCTTCTTCTCCATCTTCCCCAGATCCAACTGCTTCCTGAAACAGAACCAAAAATTGCTAACAAAATTTGGCACAAAAATGTAAAATCAATGCACAGTGCTGCAAATTTAAGTATATCTATGCATTTTCCAAGTGCATGCCTACATTTACTAGAGATGGAACTAATTTAATATTCAAATAATCCGCCGGCAAACATGTACAATGTATTTGGTGCATCTAAATAACAATATAAACTCAAAACTTTGAATTCCAAAATTTTAGAATGCCAATCCAAAGAAAAATGGGAGTTAAATGTAGAGAAGAATTTCACAAGAATACATTCAGGTTGAAAGGAATATGATGTAATTGTGTAATACAAGAAACTACATGATAAGCATTGTAGTAATTCACCAACTGAACCATATATCATACCAATAAGCCGTGACAGACAAAATAAATTTGGTCTACAACATGTCCCTGCTCCATAATCACTTCTCCTGGGAGAAAAAATTCCTCATGGAGCCTGATAACCTGAAAGGCCAAAGAGTAAAATAAAGATGAGCCTAGCATAGATGCAATGCTGTGACAATTGAGCAACAAACAGAAGGCATAAAGAGAGAATCGATTTACTCTCTCTCTCTCTCTCTCACACACACACACACACACATACACACAACCGCACACAAACACTCACGAACCCGGAGACACATACATAAAGCCAGCCAAGAAAGCCTCCTACTAACTTTCAATTTGATGAGTTAATCTAGCAACATGACACGGAATATTAAATGATTCTGAATAATCTTTGTGCACCAGAAATCTAAAATAGAAATTTCAGTTATTCAGTTACTACACTATCACTGAGAAATAACATGAAGAGTATATTGTTGAATACTTACAATTTGATTGATGAACTCTGAAGAGCATGCCTTAAACAACGGGACCTTTTTAATGTATGGCAAGTACAGATTCTGAGAGATCTGCAAAAGAAATCATTCCTTTATGATAAGCCTGAAAATCATGGGAACAATGCATGCAACCAAAGAAAGGAACACAAGACATGCATTGCAAATGAAAGTTAATCACAAATGACTTGTGACAAAAGAAATATAACTTTCAGATTCATCGGGAAAACATCACAAAGGTTAGCTGAAACTTCAAACAACCTGCTCAGCAGCAAGAGTTTTGCTAGAGAGCATGAATTGTCGAATGTTGAATTTTATGACTGCCTTTCTGACATTTAGTCCGGCAATTCATCAGAATTTGAAAATAATTGGAAGACGTCATTTCGCTGACTTCCATTTACTGGTTCCATTGAGTTTCAGCAAATGAAAAGTTTTAGGATGTGGCTCTTGCTGCATGCTATTACTATCAATCTACCAGAACTTCTACATACTCATTCCTCATTATTATTGCCCTTCCCTCAAAGGCATACTGGAGAAGATCCTAGGAGACAGCTATACTGCCCAAAGAAGCTGGTAAGGATTAAACAGATTACGAGGGCATGAAAACGTATTGCTTTCCTTTGAGAATGGACGAAAGTTTAAATTCCAGAAGAAGCAAGTACTAGCTCTCTCAAAGTATTCACAGGTGGTAGCTTCAGTTGGATTGTTTAATGAAAAAGGATCGATCTAAGGTTGCTATTTTTTTCAGGTAAACTTAGGTTCTTGGAGATGCACGATATAAAATTATATAATAGACACACATCTTGTAAAGTTTTGGAAGGCCAGGCACGCAGAATCAGCTGCATCTAAATATTTCAGGGAACGCATTATTTATAGAAAATGTTACTCAAGAATTTAAGACAACGAGGGGGTAATTAAGATACTCTTTCCCACTCAGTTTGAAATATGCCCCATCGTTTCCATCTTTCCACAAAAGGTCAAATTCGCATCACAGCCATATGACGACATCAATTTAGAACAAACAATTATAAGAAAAGAAAAAGGATTTCTTTCTTTACTTCTGCGCGGATAGAAACTGGATATCTTGAACAAGGGCTTTGAGGCAGATACATTTGATGATAACATGGACAATTAATAAGGAAAAATAACAAGAAAAAACTGAGAGAAATCTTTGTTTACCTTTGCACGAATAGAGATGGGGATATCTCGAAGAACAGTGGCGTCAGTGTAACTGCTTTCATATTGTAAGCGCAAGTGGCCTTTGACCTGATTACGGATGTCCCTTCCTAGTTTGTTCCTATTCATATATTTGATAACATCTGTCATCTTATCTCTGAACTTTTCGGTCTTTGATCCTTTTACAATTAACGCCGTCATGTTACCAATCAAATACGCGCCAAGAATCATGTCAAAGGACACATAAATCATCACAAATATCATTTCCCTCAGATTAACAGCATGTATATCTCCATAGCCTGTAAGAAAATAAAAACGGTGCCTGAAGATGAGAAGAAATCCTAAATATACCATGAGACGGTGGAGTAGCTAAATATATTTGGGAAATCAATATGGAAAACAACAATAAACAGTTCGTTCTTTAACAAAGTCAACGATACTGAAGCATGGAAAAGTGGAGCGACAAAAGAACACCAAACATAACTTCATCATAAAAAAATGAATTTAGCATAACACTTTTAGAAATAACACCAGAAACATATTACATTCAACATAAACCGTATTCTTGACCTAATACCAATGAACTAAAATGTCCTTCATATATTCTTTTCAAATCTTTGTTCTCGCTCATTGTGCCCATGTGAAAATATTGCAAAACAAATAGAACTAGAAAGAGAAGCACCACTGCTTGACCATGGCTATGAAGACAATGGTAATTAAGAAAAGGTAACTAAATGAAAGTGGCAAGGGAAATGGAATGCCAAAGCCATAGAAAACACTTGCAACCTAAGAGAACATCAAATTGAGAAAAGGAATCTGCATGATACAATCTGAAATTGAGGGGAAAACAGAGAGACCAGAAGGGCAGAAACAAAGAATACAGAGTACGAGGGCGAAGGATCTCACTATCAATCAGTAATAATGCGAACATACAGAATGAAACCAACTCCTCTGGTCTATAAAAGCTTAAACTGACTGCTAAGCTAACTACAAAAAAAGAAGTTGCATGCCAAAGTAATTGTGAAAAAAATAGACCGGCCAACTCATTTGACACTCTTTAAGGACAACATAACAAGGAGTTAATCTAATATTTTCAAGGCAGCATAGTACTTAGGTCTTGACCTAACACTACAACGAAATCTTATATTTGATGGCCTCGTATAACTATCTCACTGGACATTGAATCAATTGGGTCAAATTTAGTATCTGATTAGCATCTTCTCCTTCATAAACTTACCATTAATACAACAATAAGATACCACCTTGAACACTTTAGCAGCATGTCTGCTGCATGATGGAAGGCCACAACCAGTGAAAAACTACTTCCAAGCAGACCACAGTAGCAAAATGAAAAACATCATGCCCCAGAAAGGTGATCCTAATTATGCAAAATGTTGTTAGGAAGCATATTATATGCCTTATTAGAGCTACCATTTCACATTAGGCTACTTTGCAGGATTATATCTCAGAACTGCCAAAAGAAATAGCAACGCAAATCCTACAACTAGCATCGTCAAGTGAGATTGACACCATTTTTAGCTATTGGAAATGCAACAATTGATGATAACCCACAACTGATAGGCTACTTAAGAAAAGAGTATCAGAGCCATAATACTGGTTGATGCTTCCCTTCTTTCTTCAATAAAATCAGAACAAATTAACAACTTAATGGCTAAGAAAACACATGAAATCCTGCCCTTTCTAGCCCTCTATGCTAAACCCTCTAAATATCTTAGCACCAAAGGCACTCCAAAACATAACAAGCAATTCTTCTGCAAGTGATGATATGGAATTTTATCAGGCTGGAATTTGTCCCAGTCAATATCCATTTTTACTTGTAACCTAAACCCATAAAGTCTATGTTATCATTGATTCTATCATCAGATAAACTTCACCAAAACTTTAAAGAAGGGCAGTGTAAAATAGAGATGCTCATTCTAGAACAGAACATTCTCAACATTTTAAACAAGTTTTAAAATCAAGATTTCCTGTGGCCCATAGAAACATCCATAACGAAGTATGATGCCCTTCTTAAAAGTTAGAAAGCTATGGATAGGTTGCTTCAAATAATTTTATCATGTTCTCAAGCCAGTGATCATGAGATGATTGCCATAACGCTCCTTTCTGTTTCATTAAGTTTGTTAAATAATTTAGCCATGCAAATCTTAAGTTGCTAAATAAGCAGCTTACCGACAGTAGCCATAGTGACGATAGCAAAATATAAAGAGGTTGTGTACCGCTTCCAGAGATCGATCTCTCTGAAATGCGAATACATGTAATCACCCATCTTTAAACTTCCAATCCACGTATAACCCTCATGAGACTCTGGATAAGTGGTAGCCAAGTAATAAAAGATGCAGGCGGCTGTGTGCGTGCAGTAGAGTTCTACTACAATGAGTTTCACAATCCTGGTAAACAAGTAATTGATCCGTATATCCTTCTCCATCTTTTGGAAAAAAGCAGTGACTTTCCTGACCCGACTGAGCCTTATCCAGAGAAGATATCTCACTTCTTCTTTGCGTCCACATGCCTGTAAAACACAATATTCTTTAAATGATTACAGGAGTAAGGTATAGTCAACAGCATTGGAGCGTTTACATTTTGACCT
>JANZLX010000007.1:144459-161099 GCA_025531955.1 Erythroxylum orinocense | reverse complement strand
CATAGCATCATGCTCCACCATAAAAGCATACCCACTCAGAATAAACCAATTCCAAGCCTTTTACTTCGGCACATGTCAAAAATAACCTTGTTGAAAAATTATGGTGCAACTCCTATGTTTGGCTTTCCTGGAAGTTCATCAGCCATCGACATAAATTCTACCATACACCATGCATTTATGCCAAACTAATGCCTATGTGCAAACTTGTGGACCCGTTAATAATAACACATCCTCTATCATGACAATTTTGAGATTAGCGACATGCCATGAGGATGTACATGTCCCCCTTTTTAGAGAACAAAATCATCATCTATGAAGACAATGTTAGCGACATTGTCAGTCTCTCCATTAATTGAACCAAAGCCTCTTGCCGAACCCGCTCCATCTCTCGAACAATTTTTCCTCACGTGCCCAGGTTGTCCACACATCCAGCATACTACATTTTTCTTCATGGAATTCTTCTTTCGATATCCAGCTACACTAGAGTTAAGTCTTCAGGAGGAACATTTTTTCCACCACCCAATCTTCTCTCTTCTAAAAAAAGTTTTCTAGTAACTTCAGAAAAACTATCTTCCCCTTCCCATAAATCAAAATGAGTTTCATGTGTTCATATGAAGTTGGAAGAGACTAGATGAGTCTCAAAGCTTGATCCTCATCATCTATATGAACTCCAATAGTCTCCAGTTCAGAGACGATCCTATTGAGAACACTTAATGATCTGAAATTGTAGTACCTTCCCTCATCCACAGTGTATGAAACTGCTCCTTTAGGTACACCCGATTTGAAATGCCCTTTGTTTGATATAACTCCTCAAGCTCTTCTCAGAGCTCCTTTGTTGTAGATATTCCATGCACATTTGCAAGGACATTCTTAGCCAAACACGATCGTATCCCACTTGTTGCTCTTAAATCCAGATCCTCCCAATCTTCATCGCTCATACTAGATCTGTCCGTACTAGTCGTTTTGCCAGTATCACTAGTAGTAGTGTTGATACCAAGGATTTGTCTTCCTTTCAATACCTTGTGTAACCCCGACTGAATCAAAATGTCCCTGACTTGCACTTGCCATAAGCCAAAATTGATTCTCCCATCGAATTTCTCCACCTCAAATCTAAGAGAATTCAAAGCCCTATTTCTTGACATTTTTCCTGTGCTCTTCTGCCTTAATAAATTTTACCGTATAAATGAATAGTACACCAGGTAAGTTCCTAGGAAAGAGGGGTGGGTCACAAAGGAAACACTTAAATATCAAGTCTTTCTTTAGCCAGAACTTTCCTAGACATGTACTTCCACACTACCACACCAAAACTCCACCGTACCAAATGAACCTTTCTCAAGAAAATCTTTTCTGATGTAGAAGATCAGTCAAAACTGCGACCACAGAGCATACTCAGAATTTTCAAGAAAAACACACCTTGACTCTGATACTACTTGTTGGGAATTTTAACCTCCCGAACCTATACCCAAGGATATTTGATAGAAAAAAATCATAAAATAAAGAAATAACAAAACAAGAGAATTTACGTGGAAACTCCCAAACCAGAGAAAAAACCACAGTCAACAAAAAGAAAATCCACTATATGAAAAATCTTTAAAATCACGTAATTTTTCCTCTCACCTAATCCCCCAATACACCAATACACCCACAAAGAAATACCCACAACAAACTCTCCAACTCTCACATCAAAAGAGGAATTTAACTAGATTTAAATTTGTCATACAAATCTTTGACTTTGTATTAGTACATTAAATAAGGAAGTAACAACCTTCTTATATAGGCAAGAGCCTTGCTCCAATTGTTTTCCCCAACTAATATGGGACAAACAAAGGAGCCAAAACTCAACAGAAGGTTCAGTAGCGGAGTCTAGTTATGGGTTGGACTGGCAGCTAAGCTGGTCTGCTTACGACAAGATGAAACCTCAAGAGCAGGTTCGACTTGCACCTGATGGCGGTAGCACTTGAACTAGCAACGACAACAGAAGGTGCTGACTAGAGGCTGGTCCTTAAGAGGTTGCAACTGGGATGTTGCGACTCGTAGCTTGTGGCAGTGCAAGGGATGGCGATACGAGCAGGTGAGACACGTCTCCCCGCCAACGGCTTCGAGACAGAAACTGTTGCTCGGGAGAAAGGACAGTGGCGCAAACAGTTGAAAGTGGGAGGAAGTAGTTGGCGATGATAGGGACGACGACAGCAGTCGTGGGTTATAGAAGCAGGGGGTTACTAGGGTTTTATTTTTGTGTCGTTAGGGTTTCTGTAAAACAAGATAAAGGAGAGGTGTTTGGACATGAGGTTAAGGTGTCTTAAGGTTGGGATAAGGATGTTTGGGTGTTCCAATATGGGATTTGGTCTATTTGGTAACTGGGATTAATGTAATACAAATTTGAGTAATTCCATAACTAAAATAAAATAATCTCTCCTACGAATGAAATAGGATGTTCTAATATCAAATTTGGTAACAGGGATTAATGTAATTCAAATTTGAGTAATTCCGTAACTAAAATAAACTAATCTTTATTAAGAATACCTTTATTTTAATTAGAATTTAAAAGATTTTTAAATTAAGAATTATATCAACAATTTTTCCTAATATGATTAGGATTAATAATTGAATTGATTCTTAAATTTAGAATGTTGTTTTTTAAATTAGATTAATTATATTTCAATTATATCAAAATTAATTAACTATACTCCTTAAATATTTCTCAAATAATTTTGAAAATTGGTTCTTAATTAATGTTAATTTATTTCAATTTGAATGAAATAAAATAAGTTTATTATGTTATTTAGAGAATTATTATTTTATTTATTTATAAATTTCTCATCATTTATGAATAATAAGATTTCTTAATTTAAAATTTTGTATTTTTCTTGACTAAATTTGAAAAAAAATTTCATTTATTAATTGTGAAAAATGCACTTTCTTTAATATTTTTTTAAATTATTTTTTGAATTTTTAATGAAATATTTTCTAATTAATTAAGAAATTAATCTCTAAATAACTATTTGAAAGGACTTTCTTAATTAATTAAAAATTTTTATTTAATTATAAAAGTAGTATCCTTTTAATATTAGAAAATATTTTTAAATTTAAAATATTTATAATTAGATTCAAAATAGTTTTTTTATTTATATTAGAATGTTTTACTTATGCAATTTTGGAGAATATTTTTTCTAAATTATAATGAATAACCAACATAATTTATTAAAAATTATTTTCAATTAATTTTGTTAAAGAAGCCAAGATAATTAGAAATAATTTCCAATTGAAATTGAAAATTATTTTCAAATTAAATTAAATTTCTATTTAAAATAGAAATTTAATTCATTTATGAATCAATGAATTAATCTAATTTAATTATGCAAAGAGTCGGGAACATTGTTTTAGATTAAGAAAATCAATAACTAGAATTAAACTAGAGTTGTAGTTGTAAAGCATATAATTTGATTATTTATGCACGTGTTTTATTTATATGTTTGATAATATGTTAAATTGTATCTTTTATATGTATAATATTTTATATGTAATTTTTTGTTTGATGAGATAAATAAAGTTAAATCCCTCATTAAAAATGTTAAGTATATGTTTTGAATATGACTGTTGCCTTTCATTATTATTAAACAAAAACAAAGTTAAAGTTAGATACAAAATTTGTATTTTTATTATGCAATTTTGTTATTAATCCCTCGTGGGGATTGGATGACAAAGTTTTAGAGATATGTAGATATTATATAAATGACAAAATATAATCACATTTTAAGTTGATTAATGTCTTATAAACTTCGATGACAACAGATAAGATGTATATTAACATCATGATAGTAAGATATAAGAGATTGCATGAAGTAGAGATGAAAGGTATACTATATTGATAAAATTGTTTCATTTAATTACTAAAAGTATAAACATGGACTTCGATTGAAGGTATTGGCTTAAATATGACAATAGTTGTTGTTATAAGAAAATAATTAAGTAAAATTTCTTGCCTATACTTAATATGATTGAGATCATAAATATTTATAATTTATGCTTTTGAGTATTTACTGTTGAACTTACATTTAACATTATTATAATGTTAAAGGCATGATAAGAAATAGATTGATAAGTAAAATTCGATAATTCAAGTTTATACAAACAATTTTTATGTGTTAGATCAAAAGAGTCTTATGCTTAACATAAATGGCAAGAATAGAAAATTAGATAATCGAGACTATTCTTTTATGTCATATTGGTTAAATTAACATGATAAGGATCACAAAGTTACACTTAAGGATATATGTATCCTTTTGATTATGAATCGTATGAAACTTGTGAAACTTATCAAGTTGAAGAATAACCAAATCGACCTTTGGTAGAAGGATAGTGATGGTATTGAATTATTAAATCTTATATATGTGATGTGTTAGATGTAATAACAATTTATAAAAGAATAACACTTGTATTTCATTAAATGTACTAATGAGTTTATGTGATTTGTCATATGTAGTAAATAAAATATTGATTTAAATTTTTTGAAAGTTTAAATTATTTAAATCTAAGTGAAAACTAAGCATTATGAATGTTAAATCACTTCGATGAGATTTAAAAAATTTTATTATCTATAGTAAGTGAGATTCTCTACTGAATACCTCTACAACTAAATTTCATAGGAGTATGGATTTGTGTAAGGAGCAAAGTGCAAAATAAGATATTGTATGATCCAATATTTATTTCCTTTTATAGCTATGACCAGTACTATAATTTACCTTCAAAGGTTCCAATTAAATTAATTAACATATTTTCATATTATGTATGAAACACTAAGACTTTGAAAGAGTTAAAGTTAATGATTTAGTGATATAATGCTTAGTTAAAGCATATGTTATTTACTAAGTTTATAATTAAATTGAATAATAAAAGGTTAAAAGATATCCAAAAGTTTGGATGCAAGCTTACATATTCCATTGAATAAAATGTTTGTTTTCAATGTATACTTATAAGAAAATGGTTCTTAAGATAAGTAGTTGAGTAAGAAAAAATTCGAGAAGTTCAAATCATATGACAATACATTCAATTAAAACTAATGCCTTTGAGGATACATTTGATATATAGTTTAAAGGCTACGAGATGTTAAAAGATTTACTTTTATGATGAATTCAAAGAGTTTTATTTTTTAGATGATATAAATTTATCATTTCTATAAGAAGGCTAATGGGAGTATAGTTATCTTGTTCAATGAGAGTATGTAGAGTCATATATTGCTTATAGAGAATAACAATTTATATTTTCAATTATTGAAACTATAATTATCTAAGAACAATCCTTAATGAATATAAAAACATAACAAATTAGTTCTGATAATTAGATCTATAGCGATAGATACGGATGTTGCTAACCTATTATAGTCCAAGTACATAAATAATGTACTAAAAATATCTAGTATTTAAGATATCTAATACTTGTGAAATATTAAAGATATCTATTATTCTATATATGAGTTAATATTTGAAGGTTAAATAGATATTAACTTTAGAATTAAATCTTAATAAAGGTATATTTTACTTGAAATATTATTATTTTGAAATCGAAAATATTCTAATGTAGCATTAATTGCTAATAAATCCAAAATACACTTTTGATTTAGTAGAAATTGTTAATTGCATCAACAAGTTCTTTAATAAACTTGATATAGTTCTTTGCATTATTCAGAAAATAATGTATTGTAGAACATCACAACCATTGGGCATAGGTAAGGAGCTATAATCTTATCAAAGATCCAAGTATGTATTTAGGTAATTTCTTTTATTTATGATATTAATTAAGATAAAAATTATAAGATTTAAGAAAGTGTCCTCACCATAGAAAATCTTATAGAATTCTCTCATTAAATTATTTTCCTAACAGTAGCATAATCGTCATAAAAAGATATGATATAAGATATTTAAACAATTGTCTTAGTGCAAGTAAGAAACTGTTAGTTTATGCCCTAAACCAATTGGTTAGTTATAGCCTAGATCAAAATAATTTAAAGGTATTATTAATCTTATACATATTTAGATGTATATGATAAATTCATTAAAAAAAATATACATTGCAAATGAAATTATGATGGAATCATGATTATGAGATTTATATTTCATTTGTGTATTAGTTCTAAATTGTTCATAGTCATTAGTCGATTGAGATTGAACATTAATAAAGGTTAAAAAGACTAATATACATTATGTTTCTTCCTTATGAAGAAAGTAGTTTATCTTATAGACTAAAGTATGAAGATACACAAACAAATGTTTATGTGGTTCTTAAAGAACAAGTCTACTGAATTGACTTTATAGGAGAAATCAATTTGAAGTATTACTTGTATATCTATAGAAATTTTCATTGTGATGATTGTATAAGTTATCATTTGACTTAAAGTTATCAAAATATCTAATATAAAGATAGTTATACCTTAATACTACTTATGCTCTATTCTAGTTAATGGTAGCTTAGTCGGTAGTAATTGGATATAGCATAAACTATATAAAGGTAGTTTAGAGATCAATATATGATTCATCGCTTATTACGTTATTCTCAATTAGTATTGATTTAAAAATATTTGGCTAAAGTAGAATGATATTTTTGTAAAATAGTTTACAAATGTCAATAATAGAATTAATCATTAATGATAGAAACTAAAATAAAATAGAAATTAAGTTTATACTTTTATATCTAATTAGAACATGATGTGATGAAAAAAATTGAATTATACGAAAAAATTATGCACAAAATATATTAGTCAAAACTACTTTGACATTCTTAAATATTTGAATATTTATAATGTATTGCTAAATGTTAATCTTAATATATAGATATAAATAAATTAATTAGAGAATTACGAATAAATTAAAAGAATTTAATTTAGATAAATCCTAAATATAATTTAGGGTTATAATTCATATTCATTGCCAACATATTTAAAAATCTAATGGATCACACATAAAAAATGAGTTGAAGAGAAAAAAAAGGTATTATAATCAAATTAACCTTAATTGTTAAGTTTAAAAAACTTGATTAAATGTAAAATATTTAATAAACAAAGTTCAATATAAGATTTTGAATCCTATTTAGATATAATTGTTATTCAATTAGAATTAATTATAATTCTAATTAAAGTTTAATTAAAATAAAATATTCATAACTTATTATAAATAAGATTAGTCTTTAAGAGAGGTAACACTTTTTGTTTAACTGTTTATAACAACTGTAGAGTTCTCTCAACGTTCTGTGAATGCTATTAGAGATCAAACACTTATATAACTACAGTAGTTAAAATGGGTCGACAGTAATTGAAATGAGCTAATTTAAGAAATAATTCGAAAAAAACAATAAGGTAAAGATTAAGTTTCATTATAAGATATAAATTAAAAATCTTTTAATTATCATTTGTTAACTATGTTATAAAATTTTAAGTGATCTTTAGGAAATCATACAAAAAATAGTGGTTTTTTTTTTTTTGAATAAAATCAACATTAGCATAAAAAACAGACAAAAGCAGGGAAGGCAAAGAAAACTAACCCAAGCCAACAGGCTTACCTCGTACACCTGGAACCTAATAGCCTTTCCCCCTTAACAAAAACAGAAGCCGAACAATCTGAATTTAAAATAGAAACTAAACAAGAAGGACGATCAGTCTAGTAATGTGTATGAGATTGAATCCCGGCCCGATTATCAACAAAACAAAGAATATAAACAGACCACGACATAAGCCACAGCAAAACATGAAAAATAGAACATGCAGCTTCGTCTAAATGTAGGGATGATTTTTCTACAGAAAATAATGTACAAGTACAAATTACAAACTCGTCTAACGTTCATAGAAAATGTCCTTTGAGCTTATTCTATCATGGTTCTTAAGATAAAACAAGTTTGCAAAATAATCTGAGATGTTTAGGTGCTACAAATGGTTCTTAGGAGCTTAGCGCTTATGTTTTACATGGTGGGCAATTTCATCTTCAACATGTACTATTTCATTATTCAGCTCTTCCAATGTGGCTCTTCTAGATTGCTCTTCTTCTGTGACAGTAAGCTCACCAATTAGGTTAGAAAGATGCTTCAAACACGAAAGATATTCCAGCTTTGCTTCACGAATACCAGAAACCATCCTATCAGCTTCAAACTGCACGAGTGCACATGGGTTTAGCATTTCAGTTCAAATTAATGTAGTCAACTGTTTACACACTAGTTGATAAAAAGGGAAAGGAGAGTTTATAAATTGTCAAATTGAGAACTTACTGCTGTAAAACAGTCTTAAAAAATGATTAATTACATGCAGATGTATCGCAATCTGTAAATGCAAAGTAAAATATTATCTTCATTTAAATTTATTTTCACACCATACT
The DNA here is from genome assembly GCA_025531955.1 of Erythroxylum orinocense. Classification (NCBI taxonomy): domain Eukaryota; kingdom Viridiplantae; phylum Streptophyta; class Magnoliopsida; order Malpighiales; family Erythroxylaceae; genus Erythroxylum; species Erythroxylum orinocense. Next base: position 152,742 of record JANZLX010000007.1, on the reverse strand, counting down.
GGGGTTCCCACTTAAATTCAAATTAAACGGAATTTTCAAAACTATAAAATGATTGGACGAATTAAAATTGATATGTGATTTCAGGAGCAATTATAATATAAAATTTCCTAGAGAATACAGTACACAGTTTCCCATCTTTACTCTAAATGTGACTGTAAAATAATAATATATGCAACTCTATTGTAGGATTTGATTTAATTATATAATTTAATTCTAAACAATACACTCTTTCAATTTGTAGTATTCATAATTATATATCTACACTACGAATTTGGGGTATCCTTTACAATACTCTTCCTCAAACCGACTTGAATATATGTCTTCCACAACTAGCTCGTCAGTTGTTGTGTCAAATTGCTACTTTAGGCAATCCTTCTGCGAGGATATCCCCTACCTTCCCAACAATTGGGATAAAGGGTAAAAATACCAACCCATTATCTAATTTCTCCTTTATAATATGCTTGTCAGCCTCATCACATTCAGGACTAGATCACAAGCAATAGCTATGGTAGCTTTATTATCAAAATACAGCTTCATCAATAGTGGAGTGGTAACTTTTAGCTACCACAAAATCTATGAGCAATCTCTCTAAATTCTAAATTCTACTTCAACGCGATTCCTAGCTATCAAATTTTCTTTCCTGCTGCGCCATGTAACAAAATTTCCACTAACGGAAGTGCAATAACCGGAAGTTAATCTTTTATTATCTGTACTCGCAACCCATTCTACATTTATACATAAGTCCATTCATATGATTATAATATCTGAATAGTGAACCTTTACCCAGCTTTCTTGTAAGTACCTCAAAATATTATAGTCGCAACAAAATGCTCAGGTCTTGATAAGTGCATAAACTAGCTTACAAACTGATAGACTATGTCTGGGCGTGTAGAGTAATTTCCCACCAATCTTTAATACTGATCTCTAAACGTAGCTTCTTCAAGTTTGCAAATTGAACTTTGAGATTAGGATCTATCGATTTCTCAACAGCTTTCTTACACCACAGCAAGCCTATTTCCCGAGTAAGAAAAACATATATCATTTGTGAAACAAACTTGCAACTTCCATATCGATGAAGTATTTTAGAGTATGTAAGTCATTGATTTCAAATTCCCTGGTCAACATCTGCTTCAGTTTCTCAATTTCATTTCTATCATCACCTATCAAACTAATATCATCAACATAGACATCAAAACAGAAACTTCAAATTATTATCATGCATATTAAAACATAGTATGATCAGGCCAGTGACACCCTTAATATCTTTCCCAAAAGATTCGAACCATGTTTTTGGTTGAACCAGTGCAAGATGTTCTGTTTCTTTTATTGATGACTGTACTCATGTTACTTGGATTTTCTTAAGCAAACATAAATCTAATGTTAGTACCGTTCTCCCAAATTTTTGCTCCATGATCAAAAATCAATTTGGGACAAATATCAAAAGATTAAGGACAGATAATGCCAGAGATTATTTCAACCAAGTTCTTATCCTATACTTTTAGAAAGAAGGAATAGTTCATGAGTCATCTTGTGTGTATATTCGACAACAAAATAGGGTAACATAAAGAAAAAATAGTCATCTCCTTGAAAAAACATGAGCCCTATTATTTCAAAAGAATATTTCTAAGGCGTTTTGGGAGAAAGCAGTTCTGACAACCACTCATCTCCTAAACAGATTGTCTTCTAGAGTCTTGGGTCTCAAAAGTCCCACGGACGTCCCTTCAACATTTTTCTCAAATCTGAACACTACCAACAATCTTGTTCCAAGAACTTTTGGGTGCATGTCATTTGTTCATATTCATAATAGAAGGAAATTAGATCCTAGGGCTTTGAAATGCGTCTTTGTGCGCTAGTCTTCAACTCAAAAAGGTCAAGGGTATAACTGTTACCACCCTCTATCAAAGTAGTTCTATGTCTCAATAGATATCATATTCAATGAACATGATTCGTACCTTAACAATCCTTGTCCCCATGGGGAGAATTCAATTAGGGAAGACAGAAAGTTTTTTGCTTGATCCGATTCTTGTGTCCAATTCTAAAGCACCAAGCGTATCTTTTTATTCATCTTGTCTAAACCATATGCCAAAACAGTCATTTGACCCTATGCCTGAACAACCCATATTTGAACCCATTCCTAAAGCACAAAGTGAACCAAGAAAAATCTAATTCTACCCTTGGAGATTTGAAATTTGGCGAAGTCAAGATGTTCATCAGAAAGAAGACGTTTGTTCCTGAACCTACACGGGTCCAAGAGTCCAACTCATATTCTTCACATGAGGTAACAATTTTCAATCTTGCATTGTAAAATGAAATTGAAGGTTATATGGATAATGATCAACAAGACCTTTTTATCGCCATCAAAAAAGGAACCGGAGAGTGTACAAAATGACCATTATACCCTTATGACCATTATCGTTTAAAAATTTTTCACCATCCCACAGGGGCTTCCTTATGATCCTGAGTACCATTACCATCCATACCACCTTATTTGAGGCTTTATCTAATGAAAAATGAAAACAAACTATAAATGTGAAGATGGAGGCATTGGAAAAAAAACAAAACTTGAGAATTAGTGAAATTACCTATAATAAAGAAATCAGTGAGTTATAAGTAGGTATATACGGTGAAATATAGAGCAAATGGGTTAGTTGAGAGATACAAGGTGCCACTGGTAACAAAAGGCTTTACTCATACTCATGGGATTGATTATTTAGAGAATTTTGGTCCTTTTGCGAAGATGAATATTGTTAGAGCATTATTGTCATTAGTGCCTAATTATGGTTGGCAACTGCAACAGTTTGATGTCAAGAATACAACAGAGATTTAGAAGAAGAAATTTACATGGAAGTTCTACCAGGTTATAGGAAGAATTTCTATTCATACTATGTGTAAGTTGAAGAAGGCACTATATGGCCTTGAGCAATCACCTCGAGCATGGTTCGAAAGATTTGCAAGAGTTATGTTAGCTATAGGATAAGACAAAGTCAAGGAGATCATACATTGTTTATCAAACATTCTCCTTCAAAAGGAGTTATAGCTCTTCTAATGTATGTTGATGATATAAAAGTGACGAGAGATGATAAAACAGTTGCTAAGTCAACGATTAGCTAAGGAATTTGAGATTAAGGCATTGGGAAGGTTGAAATATTTCCTTGGAATTGAAGTGCATGAGATTTTTATATTACAGATCTTTTGACAGGCAAGACAACATGCAAACCTGCAAGCACTCTTATTGATCCAAATCTTAAGCTTGGAAAAGTAAAGGAGGAGGATGCAGCAGATAGAGATATGTATCAACCTCTAGTAGGAAGATTAAATTATTTGTCTCACACCCGACTATATATAGCATATCCAGTAAGTGTAATTAGTCTATTTATCCATAGTCCGAAGGAAGTTCATTTACAAGAAGCTCAAAGAGTACTTAAATATCTTAAGGAACATCAGGGAAGGGTATTTTGTTTAAAGGCAATTGAGGTTTGGTTCTTGAGGCATTGATGCAAAAGAACTTAAAGTATATAAAAGAAATAAACTAAGAGGAAAAATTAGTCAACCACAAGTCTTAATTTGGTGGGATGAAGATCGAGAATTGAGTCAATAGCAAACGATAAGGGCTGAAATTCAGATTATGTTAGGGTTCTTTATTAGATAGGAAGTAGTAGTAAGTTAAATATGTTATTCTATTTTACATATGTTATCTTAGTTGTTTAGGACATATAGAATTTTTATTAGAATAGGATTTTAATTTGTTAGGAAACTTTTCCTACTAGAATAAGGGTTCTAAGAACTCTATATCTATGTACTCAGCCCTTCAATAATAAGAAACAATCTGGAATTTTTCTACAAACTTGAGTTAAGGTGTGATGCTTTCTTCTAAGAATGATTTTTAGACCCTAGGAGTGATTCCTAGTTTCCTACCTTCCATTTTATGTGTTCCTTACTAAATTTCAGCAAAACTAACTAATATTCTAGCCATATTAAACTCTAAAATCCTAAGTCTAAATCTCCAGCAATCGAACCTTAAAAGTTTAGAATTCCTACCCAAAATTCAACTTTGAAACTTGATATTTCAGCAGCCTAATATCAGCCATATTTCCTAATTTTGTGATTTTTAGCTACTAGTAAAGAATTATTCTATTTGTCCTATATCAATTTGGTGTCAGAGCTTTGGTTCACGATGGCAACACATAGTGGAATGGCATATAGAAGAATATTCAGCGACCAAGAGCAAGATGAAATACTTCTAAATATTGCAAAAAAATTGGGCATCGCTGATCCTCGTTCACAAGGATATGAAGATTATGTTTGTAGACTACAAAGATTTTTATATGGATTAAAACATCTTCTAGACAATGGTATAAGAGGTTTAATAGTTTTGATAACCCCTCTTCTAAATGACATCGTTTTGGGGAAAATGCTTTCTTGAATGGACAATTAAAGGAAGAGGTGTATATGAAACTTCCTCCAGGCTTTGATGAGGTAGGAGGAAACAGTATGTAAGCTGAGAAAGTCTCTATATGGACTGAAGCAATCACTACGAGCTTGGTTCGAGAGATTTGCCAAAGTCCTTAAAGCTGAAGGGCACACACAAGCATAGTCTGATCGCACAATATTTTTCAGAAGTAGAGAAGGTAAGAAGACAATTTTGATTGTGTATGTTGATGATATTATCTTGATTGGTGATGATGCAGTGGAAATCACAAGACTTAAGACAGCTTTGAAGAAAGAATTTGAAGTTAGCGAGTTAGGAGAAATGAAAGAACAAAACACGTTGAGGTTGACCAACATTTCATCAAAGAGAAGATAGAAGATGGGACAATATGCCTAACATATGTTCCAACAAAGAAGTAGACAGCTGATGTGTTTACCAAAGGACGCCAACGACAAGCATTTGAAGAGTGTATTAGCAACTTGGACATGATAGATATCTATGATCAAACTTGAGGGGGAGTGTGGTCACAGATATGTATATCTCATAATATTATGATCTGATCATAATCAAATCATTTAGATTAGATAGCAGTATCTTGTAGATATATAGTATCCTAGGATTATATTTCCATATCTGTACAGATTTTTCTATCCTATTCTTGTATATATGTACTGCAGTCTCTAATAAAAGAAATATAGAGCAAATAAGCTCTGATTCACAAGATACGTTAAGTAGCTGTATATATGCAAAGTAGATACCTGTAAACTCATCGGCAATATAACAAATTTCTTATTCATATCAGTTTACAATATTGAATAAAAAGATTACGGGAATATTTTAAAACTGGGAAATTTAGGTGATTATATGGCATCATGTCTAAGAGCAAAAGTACACCCACTACATCTATGCCATGGTATCAGATACTAGCTCATACTGAATATGCCCTCACTGAAAATCTAATTTACTGAATAACGGCCTCACTGAAAATCTAATTTCACTTCAAAAGGGGAAGAGATTTAGGTGTCAATTGGCAAAGAGAAAAAGAAAAGACAAAAAAAACAAGGGGGTGTTGGTGGGTGAGTGGTTGCATGACTGCACTGAGATTTAAAATGATTTAGCCAAGTCTTATTTGTCATTATAATGTAAACTATGGAGAACAAAGTAGACAGAAGCTTTAACTATATCCAAATATTCCAGCTTGACGTGCAAAATGAGGAGAACAGTTTGAAAGCAAATTCAAATACAAAGAATATCACAAGTACATGTTATTCAAAAATAGCAATTACCACCAAAAGACAACTTAAGATTGAGGGAAGATAAGACTGAAAGAAAAAAGGATAACAATCTCCTCCACACCCCACCATGGCAGATTACAGATACATGAAATTACATGCATCATTTGACAGAGTTCCCCTTAAGAAACTAGCATTCCTAAAGGCCCTTTCTCCTTGAAAAAGTAATAAAGTCCTTTTCAACATAGATGCAGCAACCATTAACAGGGAGAGCGACATTAGAAACAAAAGAAGAGTTTAGATTCTCACAACCACAGGTTGGATCTATCATCCATTGGCAAAAAACCTTACCAACAGAATAATATTCATATGAAATATACCTCTTTATAAGCATAACGACATTCAGAAAAGGCACCTGCTGCTCCACCAGTGGATGATTGGTCTCCCTGCTCATCAACTCAAGCACATTAACAGTCAACATACAAACCAACAGGAATTCTTAAAACCCAAAAAAATTGAATCATAATAGATGAAATCAGTTCAATTGATGTAGTTATAGAAAAAAGTGAATTTGAAACTTGAAAAGTGTACATGAAGTCCACTAATCAATTCAAAGTGATGATGATAATTCATAACAGTAAGGCAAGTTTGTGAGCCAGGTGAAAAATGTGTGGCTCAAAAGAGAAAAAAAATATCTCTTTCGATGAACACTCATATCTAGTTATCAAAATTCCATGCTATTAGCTGGACTTGTAATAATGACAATAAATTAATCTTATTTTTATGCTTGTTGACTAGAGATATTAGCATTGATCTTGTATTGATATTGTTATAATTGCTCCTATAATCTCTCCTATAATTGAGAGATTTCCTATAGTTAATAGCTAGATTACTTCCTAAATAGTCCTAGGAAGTTTGTATATAAACCTAGTTAAACCTTATTCCTATGTACACAAAATATAGTGAATTCAAATTCAGTTCAACACATTCATCAAATTCATCAATACTAACCATTGACTCTCGTAATTCTTTCCGTGAAATCTCCAAAAGTCCAAGAGTACCAAGTGATTGCAGCTGTGAGTCAAAGTAAGGTTTATATCATTCCCATGCTTTAAAAATTACATATGAAAATATCGCAACAAGTAATCTTTTATTCCCAGATTTAATATAAGATAACATCCAAAGTTAATATGGTTTCAAGGGCACTCTTTGATGGTAGCAATTACCTTGACGACCCAATCACACACAAATGACACTTCAATGCAAATGATTCTAGTTCCAATTTAACAAATTCAGCTACATATATCTGAGATATGTACATTTCACTAGCAATCATTTTTGAAGTAGGAAAGCTTGATTATCACATATATTTTTTGTTTACTTTTGTTAAAAAAAAAGGCACAATATTTTTAAGACAAGATGGCAAAGTGGTGTAATGGTTTTGTAAACTAAGATATAGGACAATAATTCAACAATGACTATTTTATGGAGGATTTTAGCAAATAATGTAATCTTTTATGAAAGACGAAACGTTTCTTAATCCAACAACATGCAACAAAGGAACTCACCAGTATTATTAATGCTGTACGCCCTTCTCTTGTGGACCCTTCGAGTGCTCCATTCTTTTTCTTGTTGCCTAACTGTTTTCTCAGCTTATTTAATACCTGTCGTGCTATCCTAACAAACATAACTGTGTATGAATGTAAGATTCAAACAGGACAGTGTAAATTAAACCCATCAAAAAAGACAAGTAGGGATATTTTCTTTGGCAGTTTAGCCAACAAATACCATATGGATATTTTCTTCCAAAAGATAACCAATATTTCATCCCTCCTACTTCACATTTTTCTAATTCAGTCCTATTTCATTTTTTTTTCAAATTTGAACTGTTAAAAATAAATCAAACATATTTTTTAGGGTAAATTATCAAAAAAAAATCTCAAAACTTAATTTTGCAATTATAACCCAAACTTTAAAAAGTGGCAATTAAATACCTAAACTTTCAATTTTTCTCAAATATAGCCTGACGTTAGTGTTTCCGTTATCGGAGCTAAAGTGGCTGCTCAGTCTATATCAATTTCCACGTCAGATTATAATCAAATTAAATTAATTGTTAGTAATTCGCTTTGAGGGGATTAGGCATACAAAGGAAGGGAGTAAACAGACAGGAAAAAAAATCAACCGAAAACCAATCTATACAAAAACGTATATAATCCTACAGAAGCCCTTCATTCTGATAACAGATGCTCCAAACAAAAAGATGGTGCTTTTGAATTTAATAGTAACAATAGGTTGCTACTTTCAGCATAAGTCTCTCTTATTGAATACCCTCCATCGATATATTACTAACCTCACCAAATGATGCTTCCTCACACCACCTATGGAACCTCCTCCCTCTTCAATGGCTTCCTTGTTGTTCTTCCCTTTATATACCCTCTTACTCTCTAATTTCCACTCAACAGCAACAAAAGCCTCTGTTGGGAAATATTCAGCTGAATATTTCCTAAGATATTATTAACTCCTAAAAGTCAATAAATCAGATCACATAACATGTATCAGATCTGATATTGTGTACAAATATTAGGAGATTATGTATAGATATTAGAAGATTATGTACAGATA
>JANZLX010000007.1:113019-134914 GCA_025531955.1 Erythroxylum orinocense | reverse complement strand
AGACTTCTATAGCTGTACAATCTACTAGGCAGATTCTACATAATCTGCATAGATTATATTGCATGATTCTACACAATCTGACACTTATAATCAAGCAAGACAATCTATAACAATCTCTATAATCAAGTTATACAATCTGTAACTCTCCCGCAAGCTAGAGCATAGATATTAGTCATACTTAGCTTGTTACAAATATAGCCGAACTCCATTTAGAATCTATGAGAAAATACTTCCAAGTTATTCCCCAGTTTTCACATATCCTATAAAGATCAAGTTTTGCTGCACTTTTTCACAAACAAAATGACAACCAATCTCATAAGCTTAGTTCGTTCATGAAACACATGACTAGAAGCAATATGTAGAGTAGCTTGGTTATCACACCATAACTTTGCTAATATTGAGGATTTAACACCAACCTCTATTAAAAGCTTATATATCTACATTATCACATATGTCATAACTCTACATTCAAATTTTGTACTGACCTAGACACAACATTTCGCTTTTTGCTTTTCCATAAAACCAAATTTCCTCCAATAAAGACACAACAAACAATAGTGGAATTCTAATTAATCCTGGAACTTACCCAATCTACATCTGAGAAACACTCAATATGAATATGTCCATGATTTTCATACAATATCTCTCGACCAAAAATTCCCTTCTAAGTAATACAGGATATGTTCTAAAGCAGCTTAATGATGGACAGTTTGAGAGACATGGATTGACTTATAATACTGATAGAATATACAATATTAATGAGTTATTGTAAGATAGTTCAGTTGCCTAACCACTCTCTTAGTTTTCTCAAGATCTTTAGATAATTCTCCATCTTTGGTGAGTTGCAAATTAGGAAGTACTGGAGCACTGCATAGATTAGACCTCAATTTTCCGATCTCAGTTAATAGGTCAAGCATGTATTTTCTCTTATGCCTTTCTTGCTTCTTGTCACAATCTGGTACAACATGACCAAACCAAGCATATCTAAATCGATAGGCACTTTATCAAGGAGAAACTAAAGAGTGGACTAATTTCTATTCCTTATGTGTCTACACATGGTCAACTTGCTATTCTTACCAAAGGGTTAAGCAACTCAATTTTTCAGACTATTGTATCCATGTTGGGAATGTAGAATACCTATTCACTATCTTGAGGGGGAGTGTGGAAAAACTGTATAGTTAGGGGACTATTTTAGGAAAATATATTGCAACAGATTATATCCTTACGTTAAGATATTACTGGTCAAGATTCTGATAGGATTGACTAAGATTCTAATAAGATAGTCCATAATTTATAGGTAACAACGAGATTTGGGTACTATGTTTTTGTGTGTGTGTGTATATATATATATATATAGCTAATAGTTGTTGTAACAAATACGTGTAAGGTAATACATTTTCTGCTCAATTTATGACAATATCAACTAATTATCTCTAGAGAATCAACTAATTATCTCTAGAATATCAACAAATCCTTCTCTTTGACAAATAACTTGAAATGGAATACCCAAGCTGAGTAATTTTTTCTATTAAAACGAACCGAGAAACTCAAGTACTTATCTAAAGATAATTTTGTACTCATCTTATACATGTTAACATATGCACTTATAGTAACATTCACACAATCAAAGAAATAGAGAAACTAAATTAAACCTTTGATAATTCTAAAAGATGAAGGATCTTTCTATCCACACGCTCAGCTTCAGTTGGATGATTGGACTTCAAATACATCTAAAGAAAAGACAATAAAAGTAAATGATAGCATGAAGTTAAGAAATATATAACTAAATACGCACTCTTTAGAGTTTTAAATATATAAATCAAAAACAAAAAAGAAAGATGGAACCTAAACAAGCATGTATAACAAAATAGTAAGACCTGATATACTTTTATTTTCTCTATACATAATTACACATTAAGAATATAACATTATTGTGCAAATCTAATACAATTTACAACCTGTGCCAGGTGTTGTAATCTTCTTAGGCATGTGATGGACTCTCCTAACCCACCTTCCTATATAATCAAAAGGACAATAAGAGAAAACAAATAAATATACAACAACATAAATAACAAAAGATTAACACTAGTATTATGCATAATATATGTCATCTACCTCTAGTATATTAATAGAGTCCTCAATAAGAACTTTAGCATCTTTTTCTTTTCCTTGAAGATACAACACCTGCACTCATATTTACTCAATAATTAACCCAATAACAAAGTGATAAACAATTATATTAAATAAACAACAAGAAACAATACTTACCCAATAATTAACCTTATAACAAAGTGACAAAAAATTACATTAAATAAAAACAAGAAACAGTAAATCAAAAGATGTATAAAAGAAGAAAAATTTGGGACTCTCCTTTAAATAGGCGCATCAGGCATAAATCAAAACATATATCAAAGAAAAAACTTTAGGACCTTTTTAAGTAGGCACATCTAGCATATACAATAATGATGTGGATGCTTTTGTTGGAAGAAGTTACCATTGTAGGAGCAATAAAAAGTGGCAGCTGAAGATTCTTAATTGAGAAGTTTTTTATTTAATTGCTTGCTTAGGAAATAACCAACTGTTGTGGATGCATTTGTGGGGCAAACATATACGAGGAAGAAGCGTTAATTTAGGTTCATTATTTCTATCTAGATAGTCAAGTTGTTATTTCTGTTTTGAGTCAGATTGTTATTTGATATTCTACCGTAGATCTTTCCCTTTTAAAGTGAACTTCCTCAATAAGACTCCTAATGATGTAAGGAGACTAGTCTATTTATTTTGGCAATTACAAGCAATAAAGGATAAGCAGAAATTTTACTCAAACGAGATCGGAGTTCTCTCATTCATTGAATTCCAAGGTTTCAGCTCCCTTAACGAGCTGTATTTACAGTCACAATAGGTAGAACTAAGAACGCGAATAAGAGCAAGGAAAAAAGGAGGCTGTTTGAGATTGATTTTCCTGTCAATCGTCCTATCACGAGATCCATAACTAGGGAACGTAACAATTTGGTATCAGAGCCTAACGTGATGGGTGATGATATGGAATCTAGAATCGAATCCCGACTTCAAGAGGAACGGTCTATAATAGACTCCAAGTTTTCTGCAATGGAACAGCACCTCAGTGAGCGAATTGCGCAAATCATGCAGGAACAATTTTCATCTTTGGGATTGGGCGGCCACAAACATGTACCGAAAGGGGGAGAAGCAAGCAGTTCCGCTACCCCAACAAAAGGTCGAACCGCCACTGGTGCAGATGTAGGAAACACCAATCCGCAGAGGGGACCTCCCCCGACCATGATTCCACGGTTTGCGAAGTTGGATTTTCCGACTTATGATGGGAAGGAAGACCCATTAATTTGGGTGCACCGTTGTGAACAATTTTTTGAGAATCAAAATACACCCGAAGCCGAAAAGGTGGGACTCGCAGGTTTTCATCTTTTGGGAGAAGCCCAACTATGGTACTATCAGTTGAGAAGAGCCAAGGGAACCATGACTTGGTTGGAATTTCAAAAGAGTTGTTTTCAGCGTTTTGGACCTCCAGAGAGCAGCAATCCCGTCGGCGAGTTGGTCACCCTACGACAAACAGGTTCAGTGGAGATTTACCAACGTCAATTTCAAGAGAAGTTAGCGCGAGCTGTTGACCAAGTTCCAGAACATCTGTACGTGGATTTGTTCATGGCAGGATTAGAGGACTCTCTTCAATTGGATGTTCAATTAATGAAACCCCCAGATTTATCTGCAGCAATGAGCTTGGCCAGAGCCTATGAACAAAAGCTTCACTTACAAAAAAACCCCAGTATACGGAGAGGACCATGGCAACCAAGAAACTCCAGTACACCTTCAGCAACAGTAACCAAACCAACGTCCACGCACACACCTTTCTTCAAAAAGTTGTCACGGGCAGAGATGGCGGAGCGAAGGTCAAAAGGCTTATGTTATAATTGTGATGAACCGTACTCGGCTACACACCAATGCAAGCGACTTTTTTGGTTAGAATTGGCTGAAAGTGAAGAAGATCCTTATGAGGACGGCGTAGAAGCGACTCCAGAAATATCATTGCATGCCATTACTGGGCAATCTCACGGAAGTACCATGCAGTTACCAGCTCTCATCAATGGGCACCCAGTGCTAGGCTTGATCGATTCCGGCAGCACTCATAATTTCTTGAGTTTTGTAGCCGCTCAACGACTCTCCCTTTGCATTCGATCTTTGCCCAACACCACTGTTTCCATTGCCAATGGAGAGCGAGTTAAGAGTTTGGGCGTTTGCCTTCAAGTTCTATTTTCTATTGCTGACCATGATTTTTCGGCAGATTTCTATGTGATTCCACTCGGCGGGTTTGACATGGTTTTGGGAGTTAAATGGTTGGAAACATTAGGACCTATTTTATGGGATTTTACAGCACTCACAATGACTTTTTCATTAAAGGGCACCTCTATTTTACTTCATGGGTTACCACGGCATAGAGACCATCACACCCATCTCTTAATTGAAGATCCTTCCTCCGCACCACAGCTAGACGAACTCTTATCTACATTTGAAGACTTGTTCCAGGAGCCCACTGGCTTACCTCCAATCCGTGAGTGCGACCATCGCATTTGTCTACTTCCTGGTACAGCTCCTATAGTGGTCCGGCCATATAGATATCCACATCGGCAGAAGGATGAGATTGAGGCACAATGTAACAAGATGCTGCAACAAGGGTTCATTCGGCCTAGCCGATCACCGTTCTCTTCTCCAGTTTTGCTAGTTCCCAAACAGGATGGTTCTTGGCGACTTTGCATTGACTACCGTGAACTGAACGCAAAGACAGTTAAGGACAAGTTTCCCATCCCGGTAGTAGAGGAATTACTAGACGAGTTACATGGTGCCAGGTACTTTACTAAATTGGACTTACGGTCAGGCTATTATCAAGTTCGCATGTCCCCGGATGATGTAGGCAAGACTGCTTTCCGTACACACCATGGGCATTTTGAGTTCCTTGTAATGCCTTTTGGCCTTACTAATGCTCCCTCTACTTTTCAGGCCTTGATGAATGAGGTATTTCATGAATTTTTACGGCAGTTTGTGTTGGTATTTTTTGACGATATTTTGGTTTACAGTAAGACCTGGGAAGAGCATTTGATTCACATGCAGAAGGTCTTTACCTTGTTGCGAGCTCACAAGCTTTATTTAAAGCGTTCCAAGTGTTGTTTTGCATCAGCTAATGTGGCATATTTAGGCCACACTATCTCCATTGACGGCGTTGGGGTTGACATGAGCAAGGTGCAATCGGTTTTGGATTGGCCACAACCACAGTCTCTCACTTCCCTCCGTGGTTTTTTAGGCCTCACAGGTTACTACCGCAAGTTTATTCGCGATTATGGGTTATTGGCTGCTCCCCTCACTTCAATGCTAAAGAAACATTCATTCCACTGGACAGAGGTCGCTCTAGAAGCATTTGAGCAGCTGAAGCGTGCTTTATCTACTGCACCAGTTTTACAACTGCCTGACTTCACTAAGGATTTTGTGGTCGAGTGTGATGCTTCCGGTGGGGGTATAGGGGCTATTTTACAACAAGAGGGTCATCCCATTGCCTTCTTCAGTAGGCAACTGGCACTGCGCCATCAAAAGCTTGCGGCTTATGAGAGGGAATTGATCGGGTTGGCTAAAGCCGTTCAATATTGGAGGCCATATTTGTGGGGTCGACCTTTCCTCATCAAGACGGACCATTACAGTCTCAAATTCTTGTTAGAACAGCGTCTTACGACTCCCCCTCAACAACACTGGCTTAGTAAACTCATGGGGTATACCTTCACAGTGGAATACCGTGCCGGTCGGCTCAACTCCGCCGCGGATGCTTTATCCCGACGCGATAATGATGATCCTTCTGTGCTTGCTATCAGTTCTCCTCGCAGTGCCCTGATTGACTCCGTTAAGGATGAGTTGTTGAATTCAACGGCCCTCCAAACCTTATGCCAACAAGTTGAGAATGCGGAAACTACTTCGGATTGGCAACTTTGTGATGGGTTGCTTCTGTTCAAAGGCCGAATTTATCTTCTCCCCGATTCTCCTTTGATTGCAACAATTATGTCTAGCTACCATGATAGTGCCCATGAGGGCATCCACAAAACACTCCATCGGATTCGTGGAGATTTTTATTGGAAAGGGATGAAGACTGCCATAGCTTCTTATGTTGCGGGATGTCCAGTGTGTCAACGTAACAAGTCTGAACATTTGAGTCCAGCGGGTTTGCTCCAACCCTTGCAGCTACCTACTCAAATTTGGGCTGATGTTTCTATGGATTTTATAGATGGATTACCCAAGTCTTGGGGGAAAACGGTTTTGTTAGTTGTGGTTGATCGGTTTTCCAAATATGCCCATTTTCTTCCGTTGGCTCATCCATATACTGCTGTGCGTGTTGCGCACATTTTCTTTGAGCACATTGTTCGACTGCATGGCCTACCCGAGACTATTACTTGTGACCGTGATGTGGTTTTCACCAGCCACTTTTGGAAGGAACTCTTTCGCCTACATGGCGTCAAATTGCAGTTTTCTTCGGCTTATCACCCTCAAACGGATGGACAAACGGAGGTGGTCAACCGAACTATTGAAATGTACCTTCGGTGCTTTGTGGGTGACTCTCCTCGCAAATGGGTTGATTGGATTCCGTGGGCAGAATATTGTTACAATACTTCCTTTCATTCCGCACTACAAACTACGCCATTCCAGATTGTATATGGCCGCGCCCCACCTCGGCTACTTTCTTATAAACCCGGCTCCACAAGGGTTGATGCTATCGACATTGCTCTTTTGGATAGAGATAAGGCATTGGGGGACATACGCAACCGTCTTCTCCAAGCTCAAAGTCGTATGAAGGAGTATTATGACAAGGGCCATCGTGATGTTGAATTTGCTGTTGGTGACCTTGTTTGGCTTCGCCTACATCCTTATAGGCAACATTCCATTCGCCTACAAATTCACAGTAAGCTCTCCCCTAAGTATTATGGTCCTTTTTCCATCTTACGGAGGATTGGCCAAGTTGCATATGAGCTTGATTTACCAACTGACAGTCGCATCCATAATGTCTTCCATGTTTCCCTATTGAAAGCCTTCCATGGAACTCAAATTCCTCCTACGACTGCTCTTCCTCCAATAGATAATGGTAAGCTTATCCCTCTGCCAGTTGCCATTCTGCGTGCTCGCCTTAACCGTGGACAGCGGGAACTTTTGGTCCATTGGAAGGGACTGCCTGAATCTGACGCTACTTGGGAGCCTCTGGACCAATTCCTCCAGGCATATCCATCGTTCGAGCTTGAGGACAAGCTCTTTCCGCAAGAGGGGGGTAATGTTGTGGATGCATTTGTGGGGCAAACATATACGAGGAAGAAGCGTTAATTTAGGTTCATTATTTCTATCTAGATAGTCAAGTTGTTATTTCTGTTTTGAGTCAGATTGTTATTTGATATTCTACCGTAGATCTTTCCCTTTTAAAGTGAACTTCCTCAATAAGACTCCTAATGATGTAAGGAGACTAGTCTATTTATTTTGGCAATTACAAGCAATAAAGGATAAGCAGAAATTTTACTCAAACGAGATCGGAGTTCTCTCATTCATTGAATTCCAAGGTTTCAGCTCCCTTAACGAGCTGTATTTACAGTCACAATAGGTAGAACTAAGAACGCGAATAAGAGCAAGGAAAAAAGGAGGCTGTTTGAGATTGATTTTCCTGTCAATCGTCCTATCACGAGATCCATAACTAGGGAACGTAACACCAACTTTACATAATATTCTGTTTTAAGTTTGTTAGTATTATTACCTAATTAGGAGTTTACGTTTGTTAGTATTGGTACCCAATTAGAGTCCTAATTTAGGTAGGAATTATCTTACATAATATTCTGTTTTGATTTGTTAGTATTACTACCTAATTAGGAGTCCTTATTTAGATAGATTTTTTTTTTCCTTTTGAGTTCAAATATTGTCTTTCTTTTGGCTATATATAGGCAGGTATTATGCAATAAGAAGCAAGCAATATTCATGTTAATTTAGTTCATAATAGCAGTAGCTTTGTTCTCTTTTCTCTACCAAGATAGGTTCTTCAAAGAAAGAAAGAAATACCAATAAGGGAAAAGAGGGGGACTTCACTGATAATCGTCCAGTGACAAGGTCCTTTTCTCAAACACATAACAATTTGGTATCAGAGTAGGTCATCATGGACGAGGCAACAATGGATCAACATTTACGGGCACTGGAAGAGGGACAACAAAGGATGGGGGCACAATTTGTAGAGATCAATCATTCACTCAATATGATCACACAAGAAAGAAGCCGTGAGATGCTAGGAAGCAGGCCCCCCATCTTCTTGAGAAGGTGATAAATTGGAAGGTAATGAGAGGTCTAGTGTGATGCCTAAATACTCCAAGATGGGAGTTCCCAACCTTCAATGGTTTCGGAGACCCATTGGTTTGGATTCACAAGTGTGAACAATTCTTTCTAAACCAACGAACGACAGAGGAGGAGAAGATAAGATTGGCAGCATTCCACTTGATTGACGAGGCACAATTATGTTATTATCAATTGGAGCTGGAAGAGCCAAAGATGAGTCAGCGGACATTCAAGGGACATTGTAACATGCGGTTCGGGCCACATTTAAGTAATAACCCTGCAGGCGAATTATCAAACTTGAAACAGACAAGCAAAGTAGAGGAGTATCAATGTCAATTTCAATTTTTGCTTGCTTGCACCAACGGGCTTGCAAGGGACTTACAAGTAAATTTATTTACAGCAGGATTGATTGAAGAATTGAGGATTGATGTGGAGATGCAGTATCCAATTAATTTGGGAGCCGCTATGAATGTAGCAGGGGCATTTGAAAGAAAGTGGCAGCTATCGCAAGGGGTTGGGGGTTAGGAAACCTTCTTCAACTTAGAGTTCCTTCCAGCCAACTTATGGCCCAATTACTATAGCAAAAAATTTAGTCAATAAGGGAGCAACAACAACAAAGTAAGAGATAGCAAAAAATTTAGTCAATAAGGGAGTAACAACAACAAAGTAAGAGTATATAGTGTATGGAGCATGTCTACTCCTATGATAAGAAGGCTAACGCGGGCTGAGATGGCAGAAAGACATGAGAAAGTGTTATGCTACAATTGTGATGAACCCTATTCAGCAGAGCATAATTGTAAGAAACTTTGTTGAATTGAGGTAGTAGAAACAAAATAAGAGATCAAGGAGGAGGTTAATGACCCAAAAATTTCTTTGCATACCATTAGTGGCATATCCTGAGTTTGAGCTTGAGGGCAAGCTTGATGTCGAAGAGGGGAGAAATGGTGTGGATGCTTTGTTGGAAGAGGTTACCATTGTAGGAGCAATAAAAAGTGGCCACTGAAAAATTCTTAATTAGGAAGTTTTTTATTTAATTGCTTGCTTAGGAAATAACTAATTTTACATAACAATCTGTTTTAAGTTTGTTAGTATTACTACCTAATTAGGAGTTTAAGTTTGTTAGTATGACTACCTAATTAGAGTCCTATTTAAGTAGGAACTATCTTACATAATATTCTGTTTTGATTTGTTAATATTACTACCTAATTAGGAGTCCTTATTTAGGTAGGAATTTGTTTTCCTTTTGAGTTCAAACATTGTCTTTCTTTTGCCTATATATAGGTAGGTATTATGCAATAAGAAGCAAGCAATATTCAACTTAATTTAGTTCATAATAGCAGTAGTTTTTTTAGTAGCTTTGTTCTCTTTTCTCTACCAAGATAGGTTCTTCAAAGAAAGGAAGAAATACCAACACGGGAAAAGAGGTGAACTTCACTATTAATCGTAGTGACGGCACAAAACAAATAACCAAGATACACTTCAACCAGGCTCTCTTCTAGGAATACATAAAACTAAAATCCAGCATTATTTAGTAGTCATGATTTTATTTCCATTCCATATAAACAATTTTCCAAATTTCTCAAATTCCTATAGCCAAAAATTCTTCTTTGTACAATGAAGACAAAGACAAGACCAAGGCAATGGCCTCCGCATATCTAAGGAAAGTGAAATTGAGGAACTTTTACCAAAAGAGCTCAAAATGAGGGTGCCCCATCACTGCACACTAGCAGTATAATTTTAACAAGCCGTGAACTCAAAACTTAAGCCAACTTTGAAAGTTTACTAGCATTACCTTATGAACAATTTGTGTCATGTAAAACAGCTTCAAATGGTAAAAGGATAAACCTTTCACAGAAGATATGAAACAACTCAATGTTGTTCAATTCTGATACCAAAAAGGTAACGCTACACAATATACAAAGCAAAAAGATGAATAATAAAAGATATAAAAGAAAAAGAAAAGAAGGCACCCAAGAGGAGAAAGAAGATAGAAATTTAAGGTTTGGGTGGAGAATTCAAAGGGAAATGTGGAAACAGCACTAGACATCTTTATAGTAGTTCAGGAAAATCTCCCAAAAGAGTGAAAAATATGGTGTTAGATTTCTAAATTAGCCATAAGAAAATAAAAAAATAAAATATAAGAAATTCCAGATGAATAAAGCATCACATTTAAGGGAGATATCCAATTTCCAAGTATTAAATTTGTAATCAAATCCAAAGCTTTGGCTCAACAAGATCGGAAGCCAACATGGCTAAAAGGAAATGGTTAAGCAAAGTTCAAACTACAAATTTATTCAGTGAGATTTCAATGCTATCCAACAAATCAAGATCATGACTTGAAAATTGGGGAAATGAAATGATAGGTCACACAAGTTTCAATATCAAGGCATGATGAACAAACAGGCACACCTTTATGGACTATAATAAAAATCAAGAATCCAAATCCAAATTCAATTTTAGTTGGTTAAAGCAAACTAGAAAGAAATTCGGTTTAAGAAAGCTAAAATTGAAATCATTTGTCATATTTCGTCTACCAAATAAAATACACTAAAAATCCAAAAATCACCTAAAAAGATGAATCATAATGCTTTATTTATATAGAGAGTGAGTATGGACAAACATCAGCATATATAACTATCACACGAAGCATTTCCCAAGGTTTTTCAATGAGATAAATAAGAATAGCTACCTTTGCTCCCTTACATAGGGAAAGGTACCATGTATATGATAGTGAGACAAGGATTAAAAAATGGCATACTGTGGTTTGAAAACATAAAAGAAAGAGTTTACCGTTCCAAGTCGATACATGGTCTCAGCATAATCTGGATGCAAATATCCTAGAACACGCCCCTTAATCTACTCGATTACAAGATCATATTAGCACTAAGAAATTGACTGCTTTTAGTTAAGAAGGTCATACATGGTTGTACCTTTAAAGCACGCTGCCCAAAAAATTCAAAGGAAAAGGACAAAAAAAAATTAGTTAAAAACTAATTAGAAAGAATGTGTATAAACAAAGTCAAGTTGAGAAAGAAGTAATTGATTGAAGCTACTTGAAAGCTACAGAATCTATTAAACTCTTAATGAAGATCATAAATATTGTGTCTTCCTATTTAATTATTCATGAATACAATCATAAATATTCTTTATACATGTGTATCTTGTAAACATATACTAAATATACATATTGTCAAATATTAGTATAACATATATTGCCCTATTATTATTATGCCTTGAATTTAAAGAATCTATTATTCCCAACTTTTCTACAATCTTAAAGTTTTGCCCATAAGTAGGAGAAAAGCCTTAAATATGCTCCTCAGTGACTAACAATACATTTTAAAAAGTCATAGATAGACAAAAGCCTATGAAGTATCATGTTGCAGCTGTTTTATAACATTAACGAGGATCCTGATTCATGATAAATCAGAATCAAGAATAGCCACTGGCTCTCCTTTTTGTCAATTTAAAGGTTTTAATGGATAGCAAGGCTCGTGAATTAAGCGCCATATGAACGAAACATCAGGACCAGCATTCTATCAAGAATCTTTAATAGGTTGTTATGAGAAAACTTCATTCATCTTCTATTGCTCATTAATTCTAACTAATCAATGATCCATTTCTTACATTTTTTCAGCCATTTTCACTTCAAATTGTTAATAATGAAGTGATCTATTACTATGCATTCTTCTTCAATCATCTTCCAACACTTGTTGCATATTTTTATTAGCATCTTTAAATGATCCAATAGCAACAAGGAGGCAAAATGTCACATCATCGATGAAAAAAATCTTGAACCGAACTTCCACCTTATATCTCGTGTACTTCAACTAGATGAAAAAGTCCTCTCTCTTTCCACACTATGATTCCATTTCAAAATATTTTGGCTAACGCAAATACATATGGATGCATTCCAAATATATATAATTTCTTCTTTCTTTAATTTTCACTTGATTAGAGCTATAAAATAAGAAGAATGCACAACACTTTGCAGATATCGATACTTTAGAAAAATTTAAGATACTATGGTCTCATAAAAAAAATAGTAACAATAATTGTGTCCAACACCTATAGAAATTGCAAAATGCACTTCCATAGCATAGCTCTTAATGTATTTTAAGACGACAAAACAATCTTACATTTTATACTAACAAAATTAATGACCTTATTTACAGGTTATATTCTTATTGATGCGATTATAAAGTTTTGGGTCCAATTGGAACCCAAAAACTAGAAAAGTACAAAAACCTCCCAACAGATGACTTGTATGTCAACCTTTCCAATTTGATAACTCAAAACATGAAGGAGGAATCTCATCCCCTGATTCCATTCAAAGATTGACTTGAATCAAGTTTTGAAAACAAATTTTATGCCTCAAGAGAATGACTTCAACAAAAGATGCATGTTTCAATGAAGTAGTCAAATTAAAGCAAAAGGAAACGTACAAAATGATATATCACCTCATAACATCTTCGAGATTCTTCCAATTTCCGCTGCATATGATAGAATTGTCCAAGGTTGTGAAGGGCAGCTCCCACCCTAATATAGAAATGATGCAATATAGTAATGCAGTTTATAAAGACAGAGTTGACTAAATGAATTAACTGTGACTATGGAAAAAATGTGAGTTGAATAAAATGCGTAGAGAGCAATGTTAAGTTGTATATTAGCTACATACCACTTTAGGAAAGTCAAGTTCTTGATATCCTGATATTGTGGGATCCTAAGAGACTATTTCCTTTCTTAGGAGAGTGGAATCCTAGGAAACTATTTCCCTTTTCTTAGGAACATGTGGAATCCTAAGAGATTGATTCATTTTCTAAGAGATTGTTTCCTATTCTTTTTCCTACACTAAGATGTATATAAACAAGTAATTCCAAATCAATTATAAGAAGACAAATCATTTTCTCTTCTATTTCTTGTCATGGAATCGAAACCTTAGGGTTTTTTTCTTGGGAATTCGTCTTTGAGCAGCCTTCATTGCTGCAATTTTCTTGGAATTTTATTCTTCTGATTTTTTTTTCTTGTGCCCAATATGTCTACATCTGATATTACTGTCTCCAACTCTCCCAACCCATCTCATATTGTAGGACATACAGACTCTGATTTTTTTTGGTAGTAGACTAGATAGAAAGACCACTTCTAGATATTTGTCGTCTGATAAAGGCAACTTGATGACTTGAAGAAGGAAAAAATAGAACGTGGTTTCATGATCCAGTGCAAACGTTGAATATCATGTTGTGCATCATGCAATATACAAACTTTCTTCGCTAAAAATTCTCTTAACTAAACTTGGCTTTGGTTTAAAAAGGCCCCTGATGTTGTTATGTGATAATAAGGAAGCCATTGAGATTGCTATAATCCAATACAACATGATCAAACTAAGCATGTTGAACTACACAAGAACTATATTAAAGATAACATTGATTCTGGCTCGATAGAAGTTCCTTACACTAGAAGTTCAGATCACTGGCTGACATTATGACTCATATCGTCAATAGTGGATCATTTCGTACAACAATATCCAAATTAGGCTGGTGCAGTATCTACGCCCCAACTTGAGAGGGAAAGTAGCAAGAATGGGCTATGAAGCTTTTGTACTTTGTATATTTCCTATATAGTTTCCCTTAATTTAAGAACAGTAATATACATACGATTGTATGATTAATTTGTTACTATATATAGGTCTTTGTATCTTAGAGAAAGGAAGGAGAAGAAATTTTTGGCAAAACATTTGGAATTGAGCATATTCTTTCAACTAACTTCTAACAAACTGCAACTACCAATAGTTCTACATAGCACTTAGTATTAGTATTAACTCTACCGCAAACAATGTCATTTTCCCTTGCAATTTTAACAATTTCTTCTGGATTAACTTCTTCAACTTATTCACTCCTCTAGGTTCAGTCCCTTTTTCTCGCATAACACTTGTACCTATTATCAACATGCGATATAAATTTATAAGGTTCATTGTTTAAAGAAACCATAAAATAATTAGAACCTCAGTAATTATATAAGAGTATTTCCATGTTTCATAATGGTTTCATCATTTTTATAGACATAAACAAATATGAGAGTCCTTTAAGAGAATCCTTTGAAATTATTATATTTTTATGATTATAGACAAAATTTCCTAAGATAGTGTTATGAATCCCTATAACTTAGGGCTTCAAATTATTTAACTTTCTAACATTTTTCTTCATAGAATTCTCAATGGAATTTTAAAAAGTGTTACATAAACCTTTTGCAGTAGAAAAATTCTAAAACAGGAAAGCCATAGCATGAGCATTAAAATGGAAAACTAGTACAAGATGAGGGTTATAAAAAAATCTAGAATATACAAAATAAAATATCAACAATTCATCTCATAAAAGATTTCACAAGAAAACTACTATTGGAGTTAATGTGGAAAAGACATGTGATTACAGCAATATGTGGCTACTGTCCTTTACTACTCAAATTTCTCATGTTATATATTTAAGTGCTTTTCGTTTAATCAAAATTTGAAATTATATTGTTGCTATATGCAAAAGGGAAGATACGTGCCATAGTTTTGGAGTTAATGAAGTAACTACCGTACTTGTTTGATTCTTGCGATTTAATTAGAACAAAACACTTGGATGTTAAATGTCAATTAATTGAGAACACTTGGATGTTAAATGTCAATTAATCCAATATTTTGTTAAAGAACAAAACACTTGGATGTTAAATGTCATTTGGTTAAAAAGCAACCTAAGGAATTTGTTCAGCCATAGTTTACTTCTTCCTCAGAACAACTTGCTAATGTATTCATAAAGCTATTGAGAGGAACTTTACATCAACAATTATGTGTCAAGTTGGTGATGTAAGACAAGTGGAAGATATATCAAATTGATATTGTGTTAGAAAATTGAGGCAAAATTTGATCCCACGTACAACAAAATAGTTACGAAACTATTTTATTTGATTTTTCAAAAGCTAAGATCACTTAAATTCTATAACATGATTAATATACAAAATGTAATAATGCATGAATCATACTCTATCCCCTCTTATAAAGTTTGATCATTTTCTTATTGTTTTCCTTGAACTATTTTTCAAATTAGTTTATCTCAACCACCGTAGTCACAAAGGTATCTAGCCTTTAATATATCAACAGAACATGTTGAGAGAACTCTACAATTATTTTAGAGAGGGTTCGATAAGAAATGCTAGGTCCTTTAAAGCCTAAGACTATTTGTAATAAGTTTTAGACATTTTAGTAATTTAATTGAAATAAAATTCTAATTTTAATTAAATTTTAATTTTAATTCTATATCAATTGTATCCAAATAAGATCTAATATCTCATATTGGTCTATATTTATTAAATATCTTATATTTAGTCATAAAATTTTTCAAACTTTACAATCATGTTCAATTTGATTAAAATACATTTTCTCACTACAACTTCTTCTTTGTGTGTGATCTATTAAGTTCTTAAATATGTTGACAATCAGTATAAATTATAACTTTAAATCATATTTAGGATTAAATAAATTAAACATCTTTAATTTAAGGTTCATAAATATGTTGACAATGGATATAAATTATAACCTTACATAATATTTAGAATTAGATAAACTAAACTTTTTAAATTAGAAATAAAATTATAATTTAAATTAAATTATAATTAATTCTAATTAAATATCATTGTGCACAACTAAAATACAATATCTCATATTAGTCTTTATTTACTAAATATCTTATATTTAATCATAAAGTTTCTCAAACTTTAAAATCAAGTCCAACTTGATTAAAACACATTTTCTCTCTTCAATTCATTCTTTGTATGTGACCCATTAGGTTTCTAAATATGTTAACAATGGATATAAATTATAACCTTAAGTTATATTTAGAATTAGATAAATTAAACTCCTTTAATTTATTTTAATTAAATAATTTATATCTATAAATCAAGATTAATGTCTAAAAGCGCATCACCAACACCCAAATATTTAGAAATCTTAAAGCTATTTTGACTAACCTTTCCATGTAATTTCTTCTATATAACTAAATCATTTTATCATAAAATGGTCCAATTAGACAAAGCATGAATTTAATATTCATTCTATTTGAGTCCAATCATATTAGTTTTCTATTATCGACAATTGATTCTATTAATGATATTTGTAAACTATTCTACAAATTATTATTTCACCTAGACAGAGAGAAAATGAGAGAGAGATCTTTGTATTGTCTATCTATTCATATATACAAAGGAATTTTCAATAAGAAGGAAAGAATTCATAATTTTATGCTAATTACATGCATGATTTGAGTGCTAATTATATGCTAATGAATTGTTAATCGATAGCTAATAGTTGACTACATCATATGTTAACAAAGTGAATTTATCAAATTGATCTATAAAATTTATAATTGTCTTTTTAAGAAATGAGTTAGGTGCAGTAGTAACTGCAACATGCTTAGAATGGGATCTTTGAGATTTGTTTTGTAGCTTGCAACACGAGCATTTGGTATGGCCTGACTCTTGATAATATCAACAGAAAATTCTTCTTATATCCTTATTTCTATTCCTAAATGCATGTCCCGCCTCCAATATTATTCTAATTAGATGATTATTTAGTGTCAAATATATTATTTTCACTAACGAGCAATACGAGTCTGAGCGTTAGGAGTGATAAATACATTGACATTTGTGTGAAGTAGACAAAAAAAGACCTCGTGCAGGGATGAAATCTTAGCACTAGAGAGAATTTTAGACCTAACAATCTTAAACTAAAGGTTAAGACCAATCAAAAAGTTCATCAATACCATTCGCGCCCGTTGAACTTGAAACCTTCGATATCAAGACTAAAAAGTAACAAAACATTCAATTCTTTATAGGGCTTTTTAAAATTCATAAATATGCGTAAAGAGATTGATCTTTTTCAAAAATTAAGCAGAAAGTGTATTTCCTTATATGTATCTATTACAACACTACTAGCTATATATATATACAAAAACCTAGTATCCAAATCTGGTAGACACCCTTAAATCATAGAGTATCTTATCAAAATCTTAGTCAATCCTATCAAGATCTTGATCAATAATATCCTTAGGGATACAATCTGTTACAATATATTTTCCTAAAATAGTCTCCTAACTATACGGTTTTTCTACACTCCCCCTTAAGTTGGTGAATAGGTATTCTCCATTCCCAACTTGGATACAATAGTTTGAAAAATTGGGCTGCACCCTTGGTAAGAATGTCAGCAAGTTAACCATTTGTAGGCACATAAGAGTACAAATCAGTCCGCTCTCCAGCTTCTCCTTGATAAAGTGCCTGTCGATTTCGAAGTGCTTGGTTCGGTCATGCTGTACTAGATTGTGAGCTATACTTATCACAGACTTGTTGTCGCAATAGTCTCATAGAACCGTCCCATTTAATCTTCAAGTCTTCAAGGATGATCTTCAACCAAAGTAGTTCACATACACCTTAAGCCATTGCCCAGAATTCAGCTTCTGCAATTGACCGAGCTACCACTCCTTGTTTTTTACTTCTCCATGTCACAAGGTTTCCTCCAAGGAAGGTGCAATATCCTGAAGTCGATCTTTTATCGACAATTGAACAAGCATGATTAGCATCAGTATATGCTTCAAGTACCAATCCCCTGTTCCTTTTAAACAAAATACCTTTCCCCGGTGTTCCTTTGAGAAAATATAGTGCTCTGTGAGCTACTTGCAAATGAACTTTCTTCGGGTTATGCATGAACTGACTAATCACACTTATAGCATATGCTACATCTGGTCGCATGTGAGATAAGTAAATGAGTTTCCCTATCAAGCGTTGATACCGCCGATCAAACGCACCTTTATGTTTCTCCCAACAGCTCAAGAAATCTAGGAAGGGGTGCGACAATCATACTTTAATGGAGAGGATGCATCACGAATCTACGAGATAAAAACAAAGTTGTGCCAAATGAAGTAAGGTGACAGAGAAGTTATAGAATATTGGGTCGAAATGGTAGCATTGTGGCAAGAACTTGACCTCTGTTGGATGAAGAGTGAAGAAGCAAGGAAAATGCTGTGATGTACAACTAGAAAATTTAAAAAGAGTCTTTGAATTTTTGGCTGGTCTCAACAAAAAGTTGGATGATGTCCATGGAAGAATCCTTAGCAGAGTTCCTCTGCCAACAGCTAAAGTTGTTTTTTTGTTAAAGTTAGGAGGGAAGCAACAAGGAGGAAAATCATGCTAAAAGGGAAGCCAAAAGAAGAACAACATGTGTCTCCAGTACCTACTAATAGAGCATCTACACTGATGTCCCGTGGTGAACCCAGTAAGAAGGGTCATAAGAAGTGGTGTGATCATTGTAAACAAAGTGGTTACACCAAAGACACATGTTAGGACATTCATAGAAAGCCTCCAGACTGGAAACCAGAAAAGGGAAAAAACCGAGGCTACCAAGTATCTAATTAAGGGGGAACATAAAAATCTAAAGATAGTCATAAACAACAAGGTGGTTAACTGAATATTTCACTAGGGAACTATTGGAAATACTAAAGAATCTCCTAAATGAACAGCAACCAACAGAAGACAAGCATGACACGGTAAGAAGACAAGCAGTTGCACATAGTTAAAGACTTAGGAGAAAAGAAAGACTCATAGTTAACTTCAAATTCATGCAGAAGCTGAACTAAGAGCAGTTGCAAAAGGGATTTGTGAAAGTCCCTGGTTAAAAAGAGTGCTGATGGAATTGGGAATCAATTTTGAGTCACTTATAAAACATTATTGTGATAACAAGGCCGCCCTAAGCATGACACACAATCCAGTCCACCATGAGAGAACAAAGCATGTTGAAGTTGATCGACATTTTATTAAGGAGAAGATAGAAGATGGGACTATAAGCTAACTTATGTCTCAACGAAGAAGCAGACAGCAGATGTGTTTACTAAAGGTCTTCAAGGACAAGTGTTTGAAGAATGCATTAGCAAGTTAGACATGATTGATATCTATGATCCAACTTGAGAGGGACTGTGGTTAAGATACATATTATCTCATAATATTATAATCTGATTGTAATCAAATTCTATGTATTAGATAGCAGTATCTTAGAGATAAACATTATCCTAGGATTATCTTCTGTATCTGTATAGATTATCTAGCCTATTTTGTACTCCTATTCATGTATATATGTACTACATTCTCTTAGTAATACAATACAGATCTTAGTAATACAATACAGAGCAAATTAGCTCTTATTCACACAATAGAAAATAGTATTCATGCTCCTAACATATAATCATACCATACCGTATGTCTTCTTGACCAAATGATTCCTCCAACAAGTTGATAGCCTCCAAATACAAAGGTTCTGCTTTATCAAATTCCTTCTTGATTCTATAAAGTTCAGCCTAAGAAAACAAAAACCAAAAAACAAAGAGCAAAGATGAAAAATGGCTTCCAATAAAAATAGAATTCTGTAAGACTACTATTTCGCAAGCAAAAGCAATTCTTTGCATTAAATGATAGTTCCTAGCTAGTATTACTACAATTGAAATAAGAATAACTGCAAAAAGAAGGGAAAAAATTATATTAACCAATTCCACAATTTGCATTTAAGAAAAGACTAAACAAACAAATGAAAAAGTAGTGATGCAATAGGTAGGGCTTAATTTTTGAGAAAAAAGAATAGCCAAAGTGATAAAATAGCAACATTTTTTTTTTCGGAAATTAATAGATTTCATTATAAGAAAATATGTACAATCTAGAGGACAAAACTGGTATAATCCATAGAATCTAGATTGCAGAGAATTATGGTTCCTAGTAATCGTCTATATCTTGAGATCGAGGGAACTTGCAAGACCACTTAGTCCAGTATTACTCCAATCCCCATTTGCTCTTCATGTTACTTATTATATTTGCAGCTATTACTCTGGCTAACATGGCCAATCTGCAATGTAGGAAGACGACCTAAAAAATCATCTCACTGCTCCTACTTTCTTGTTTGAATACTCTGCAATTGCACTATTTCCATATGTAGCGCCCAACTTAAATAGCAAAGTTCACAAAGCATAAGGCAACAAAATGTCACTAGTTAGTTTTGAATAGGAAATAAATCCATTTCACTATTTTACTTCTCATAAAAACTCCAACAAAAGCAAACTAAAAAATATTTAGAATTTGCTTAGCCATACTATAATAGACAAAAGGAAAAAGAAGGAGAGAGAAAGAGAGGCCAAGAGAAAGACGAGGGGATACTTGAGTTCTCAACAAAATACTAATATAGGAGCCTCATATCTATACTGCATCATATAACCCAAACGTTCACCTATTTTAAACACACTAAAACACTAGCCACTAATCTAGCGAATGCTTACAAGCGATGGTATACACTATGCCAAATTTATCAAGTCTTTTTAACTCAATTCTTTTCATAATGGAGTCCTCTTACTTATCGAAATTTTTCAATTGAATACTTTTCATTAACTCCATCAATAGCAGTGTAATGTGCAACCATATTGGTATGAGAATACATGGTAGCGTGCCACATCAAAACATAATGACACATAATTTTTTGGAAGCTCAATATACTTACTATAGATGGCTTAAAATGAGGTTTGACTTTCCAATGCACAAAGCAAGGATATTGTTCATAGCAACGAACAGAAGAAGACAAATTGCACAATGAATATTGCATACACAAATTGGATACATTAGGCTATCGCAGTGAGGCAACATTTGGTGCCACAACTTTACATATGATGATGGGAAAGGGAAGACGAAAAATTTGAGCATAAGAACAAAAAAAAGGTGAGCACAAGAAGAAGAGGATTGGAAAGGCCAGCTCAACCGATAGCGAAAAGAATTAGAATAAATAATGGTAAATTTTGCCATCTAAACATGCCAATATTTCTTATTTTCTTCTACTTTAATGGTAGATGAATATGGCAGCTTATATGGTGTCAAAGTTATGTTTTTTCAATTATTGAAAAGGTTTAGAGAAACATATACCATATTAAACATGCCAACCAATATATACATAAATAAAGCAAGATGTAGAACTAAAATTGGTATACATAACTGTTGGCTATTGTAGATCTATAAGGCCTTCATTATCTATACTATATATGCCTCTTTAGTATAAATATGTTATCGCTGATGATCAACATATGTAACTCCATAACTTTTCTATTTAAGCACATTAACATTTATCTTATACGCCAACATAATCCCCCAAAATCTATATGTTTCACATTATGGAATTTGCAAAAACAAAGACTATTACCTAAACTTGTGAATCAGAGCTTATTTGCTCTATATATCTTTTATTAGAGACTGCAGTATATATATACATGAATAGGTTTACAGAATAGGACAGAAAAATCCGTTCAGATATGGAAATATAATCCTAGGATACTATATATCTACAAGATATTACTATCTAATCTAAAAGATCTGATTATGATCAGATCATAATATTATGAGATTTACATATCTTTGACCACACTCCCCCTCAAGTTGGATCATAGATATCTATCATGTCCAACTTGCTAATACACTCTTCAAA
>JANZLX010000007.1:87949-101183 GCA_025531955.1 Erythroxylum orinocense | reverse complement strand
ATTAGAACTTGCGTTCATCAGATAATTTGTAGCCCTATTTCTCTAGTTTAATCCAAATCAAGAATCGTCTCATTTGGATAACTAGAGAAAAAGTTATGGCTAAAACACGAAAGCATGCTCAATGAACATGTTCCAACTATATTTTCCAACTTTTAACCTCCATCATTTCATATATAATAGTTCGAACTTCCAAGAACAATTTGGGATCCAACATTATGAGTTTTTAGTAAGGTCTTTTGGCCTTACAAATGTTCCAATAGCTTTCATGGATATGATGAATAGAGTATTCAAGCAGTTCTTAGATAGGTTTGTGATTATTTTTATTGATGACATTTTGGTGTATTCGCGGACAGATAAGGAGCATGTCAAACACTTAAGATTGGTATTGCAGACACTTCGAGAACATCAACTGTATGCCAAGTTCTCAAAATGTGAATTTTGACTTGAGAGTGATTCATTCTTAGGACACGTGGTATCTCAAGGTGGAATTCAAGTAGACTCGAAGAAGGTAGAAGCTATGATGAATTGGGAACAATAAAGGACCGTGACAAAGGTACGAAGTTTTCTCAAGTTGGCAGGTTACTATCGAAGATTTGTTGAAAATGTTTCTAAGATAGTAGCCCTGTTGACCCGATTGATGCAAAAGAATGTCCAATTTATTTGGTCCAATGCTTGCGAGGAGAGTTTTCAAAAATTGAAGGAGTGTTTAACTTCAGCTCCAATATTAGCTTTACCAACAAAAGGTGGAGGATTTCAATTGTATTGTAATGTTTCGAGAGTTGGCTTTAGATGTGTATTGATGCAAAATGGTAAGGTGATTGCTTACGCTTTCAGGCAATTGAAGAAATACAAACAAAATTATCCTACACATGATTTAGAGATGGCAGCAGTAATATTTGCTTTAAAGATTTGGAAACATTACCTGTATGGTGAGCCATGTGAGATTTTTACAGATCACAAAATTCTAAAGTATATATTTCAACAGAAAGATCTAAATCTTAGGCAAAGAATGAAAGATTATGACTATACGATCCAGTATCATCCAGGGAAGGCAAATGTCGTAGTAGATGCTTTAAATAGGAAATCCTCAAGTAGGTTGGCACATATCGTAATAAAGAGGAGAGCTTTGACCAAGGAGTTGCATGATTTGATGGATTGAGGTACTCAATTTTAGATTTCAAATGCAGGAATATTATTAGACAACATCAGAGTGCGATCAATATTATTGGACAGGACTAGGATCGCTCAAGGTCAAGATCCTAAATTTCAATAACTTATTTATGACGCTCAAGAAGACAACGTCCAAATTTTGAAAACGATAAAGAAGGCATCCTCAGAATAAATGGGAGAATTCTAGGTATAGAAAACTTGAAAAAGGAGATTCTAGAGGAAGCGCACTATACTGCATACAATGTGCATCCAAGTTCTACCAAAATGTACCATAATATTAGAGATATGTATTGGTGTGAAGGTATAAAGAAACATGTAGCTGAATATGTTTCTAAATGCTTAATGTGTCAATAAGTAAAAGCTAAGCATCATAAGCCCTTAAGTAAGCTACAACCACTGTCAATTCCTGAATGGAAATGATAGAGGATCACAATGAATTTCGTGGTTGGCCTACCTTATACAAGAACTCGATGTGATTCAATCCGGGTGATTGTAGATAGATTGTTGAAATTAACACATTTTCTACCCATAAAGAATACTTATTTGGTGTCCAAGCTCGCTCAAGTTTATATTGATTGGATAGTGTGCCTCTATAGAGTGCCTATATCGATAATTTCGGACCGGGGATCATAGCTCACATCTCAGTTCTAGAAAAAATTAATAAAGACGTTGGGCACTAGATTGGATTTTAGTACGACAATTCATCCTTAGACTAATGGACAGTCTGAAAGGACAATTTAGACCTTAGAGGATATGTTAAGGATGTGTGATAGATTTTGGCAGTAGTTGCAATTGACATTTACCTTTGATTAAGTTCGCTTACAATAATAACTACCGCAGTAGTATTGGGATGGCACCATATGAGACATTGCATAGACCAAAATTTAGGTCACCGATGTGTTGGGAGGAAGGAGGTGAGAGGCAGTTAGATGGCCCAAAATTAATCAAGATCACGTAAGAGAAGATCCCATTGATCAAGCAAAGGTTAGAGACGGCTGTCAGTAGATAGAAGAGTTATGTTGATCTGAAGCATAAGGAAGTGGAGTTTCAAGTCAGAGATTTCATATTCCTTAAAGTATCTCCAATGAAGTGTGTGATGAGGTTTGGAAAGAGAGGAAAATTGTCTCCAAGGTATATTGGACCTTACGAGGTAACTGAGAGGGTTAGAAATATGGCATACCGATTGGCATTATCTCCAGACATAGCCCATGTCCATCTAGTATTCCATATTTATATACTTCACAAGGACATTCCTGACCCTTCCCATGCACTCCAACCGCAGAGCATGGAAGTGAGCGAGAATTTAACCTATGAAGAGGAGCCAGTGGCTATTGTGGATTCGTAGGTGTGACAACTTCAATTAAAACAAATTCCTATGGTTAAGGTGATGTAGAGGGATGGTCGTAATAAAGAAGCTACTTGGGAGACAGAGTGAGAGATGAGAGAATTGCATCCATACTTGTTTCCTTAATAAACCTTATTATAAAATTCGAGAATGAATTTTTTGGTAAGGGGGAGAGAATGTAACAGCCCGTATGCTATATATATAAGAGACAACTTCTTTTTCCCCATTTTCTCATATTTTCATTTCAACCCCACAAAAGCTGCTATTCATGAATTCCCTTTCTTTAACCATTCTTCACCACCGGTGACTCAAACCAGTTAGTATTATATACTAATCCATTCCTCTCGACGAGCCCGTCATAACCATACTCATTTCAGCCAAAATTGTCATAAAACCAAGGAGAAAAACTGATGAAAAATACCAATCGTTGATCAGTCGCTTCCTGTGGTTGTTGTTAGTCACCACCACCACCATTTGACTTGTCTCGTAGTCAAAAACAAAAGCTCCATGATCTCATCGCTAGTCGCTGCCGAAATCTCCACTAATTGACGGAAAAAGAAAAGGTTTAGTAGGAGCGGGACCCCATCGAAAGGGTCGGACAGATGAGTTCGATTATCAGGTAAGTTTATACCGACTTACTGTTATCGTAGTTGTACCAGCAAATGAAGACTAATGAATGCTGGTATAGATGATAGTATGTAGCAATGCATAACCACATTCGTATGCATTTGTACCTATATATATATCAATCAATCACTACTTATATAAATATATAGTGAACATGTATATACAATAATGCGTACCCACTTTAGTGTAGGCCTTTATATCGAATTAACTGAGTGGATACGTTAGGCTAGGTATTGCATACATGCATTGGACATTGCGTAACAACTTCGTTTTCCTTAGATATTCCCTTACATAGTATGGTCTGCTGCATATAAAGCAAGTAACATTTTTTTAAGTAGAAATTTGAATGTTTTACACGTTTTTACCTTTCTCATTTTGCCCAACGAAATTTTCCCCAATAACTTTTCCATTCTTATTACCGTTGAAAACTTTTTCTTTGTCATTATTTGGTCATAAATCCACCAATCAATTAGTAGTAGCAATGAGACTTGGGAGCTATTGAAAACTTTGCCTTTGTAGTTCAATTTTTACCCAAGAGTTAAGTCCTAATAAGAAGTTGAATAGCTTGTCTTCTTTTGACAAGTTGCAAATATCCAGCATTAAAAAGCTTAATCCCTTCACATAATTTCGAATTGTTTCATCATGCCACAACTTTCTTAAAGCTTCCCTTGCTATCCAAAAGGTGTTACAAGGCAAGAATTGGTCCTTTAGTTCCTTCACTAACACATTTTGTGTCAATTCATGGATAACCCGCATTTACATCATCATCCATCCTTGTATGCAACTATGACTTGGCATTACCAATTAAGTATATGCTAGCCGTCATCACTTTACCACCTTTCGACACCTTTACAGCACGAAGATATTGCTTTATGTCACATATGAAGTTCTCCAACATCTTAGCATCTCGAACACCATCAAATTCTTTGGTTCTGAAACTTTAAGCCTAATCCAACTCCCTCCATTGTGTTGGACAACATTGGTTCAAAAAAGTGTTAATGCATCTTCCATCAACAACACTCTCCTGAAATGTCATCCAATCATTTATGGATGTGTTATAATGCCTTAATTATTAAATCCAATTAAGCAGCCATAGTGAATCCCTCCTCTTCCGAAACTGGTCCAAGAATTTGCTATAACTGAGCCATCATTTCCCTTAATTAGTCCATATTTCTACCCACGATTTATCTCTTACATTCCTTTGAAACTTTTTACTCTAATACCAACTGTCATGGGGGTGATTTGATGTTAGACAGATGCCTTCAGATCCCTCATGTTACAAACTTAGTCCCTCAACTAAGTTCTCAGCCAAATTATACCAATAGCTTAAGTGCAGTTCACTTAATCAATTTGTCAAATGCCTTCTAAACACTTCTTTAAAGCATTTCATCAAATAGATTTTAAGCCCTCCAATCTCCACTATTTAGAAGCTTAAAAAACTCTCTTTGAAAGGTTAAAAATGTTGGAATAAGGTTTGGAAGTCATAAACACAAATATAACCAAATCTGGACAAGTGAATATGTAGAAGTCTCACATCACTGTTGGAGATGTTTCATCGAACAAGTTTTGTACCTTCAATTTTTTGGTGTTTTTGGGAAATAAAAAACAAGGAAATAGATCATATATGTGTAACAAATGTTTATTGATGTCTTATAACAAAGGTTACAAAAAATGAGATTTGGAAAGAGGCAAAATCAATACATTTTCTAGCCTATAACACACACATATATAAGTAACAACTCTGGATAAGTTCCAACATTTTTTTCACCAACCATCATATCTTTTCACCCTAACTTATCCTAATTTTGAATCTATAAATGTTTGAAACATTTTTTACTCATTCAAACATTCAGATTAGGACAAACAACTTACAACTAACTTAATTGATAAACTAAAATAATTGAAACTAGCTGCCATTTTATAACTTTCAAACTCATAAGCTAAAATTGTCTTTAGCTTGTCTCAAACTTGAATTTTCAACTACTACGTTGCCACGATCATTTCATTTTTGAATGGGGTTGTATTTTGTTGAAATGGATAGCTTGCACACTTTCCAACTTTTAGTGACTTTTCAATCTCTGGACAGCTTTGTTTCATCAACTTTTTGCAAAACATGCCGCCATCATGCTGTCAAAGTTATGCAATGTTGGTGTTTACCAAGCACCAAAAAGGTCTCACACCCACCACCTTTTGCTCCAACACAACACCTTAATTATCCTCAATATGAACCTTTATAGGAGGAAAATTGGAGAGAGATAGAGAAGAAGAAGCCAATCCAGACAATGACATAGTCCCTAATAGTGAAAATCCTACATCACATTCTTGTTCAAACTTTCTACATCTCTAATATTATTACTAAGTACATTCAACCTATTGTCATCATCAAGACCCAGTAAGCAATTGACCATAGTTGAGTTAGAGAATCCTCTATTTAATAACCTGAGAGTTGTCTCATTTAATTTGTTTCAGAACTAATCTCTTAACTTAGCACTACCTACTATAATCAACCTAATTGACTATAATGAGGTGAGCTTAACGGGGAAGAGAAAAATTTGAAGTTTAAAGGGTTTGGAGGAATTGTTATTTGTACATTAGCATTCATCGCTCATGTTGTTCAAGTCCTCATTAGTAGTGATAAAGACGATAGAGTCCAAGTCTTCAATTGTGGCATATGAGACGAAGCCTCCTGTTGTTTAATTTTTTGGGTACCTTGCCAAATAGCATACATACGTGGAAAGGGGCCCATATGAAAATAATAAATAATGTCAACTAAATTTTTCAATGATTAAAAAACTCAATCAGTTTAGCAGCAAAAATCTTAAACTTTGTAGCTTTTCAATTCAGTTGTCAACTTTTTGGTCAATTTACTGTAATAACTCTTGTTGTTAAAAATTGAATAATTTATTAATTAATCAGTCAATTTTCATTAATTCATAAATTCTTATAAACTAAAATAAATCAATTAATTTTCATTTAACATTCTCTTTGTTTAATTAAACTTTAAATTCTTTGACAGGTAAGAATAATCTTTTTAATCGTATTTTAAATTCTTTAATTTTATTCAATCTTTAGTCAATTTTACAACCATCTAATATTGGTTGAATCTTTTAATACTTAAACCTCTTGTCTTATCGTTTTAACTTCCAATCTAGTTTTTAAAGCAGTGGTATTTTTTGTAATGGAAGAGAGAAAGAGCTATTAAGATGGGGTCTTTTTGAACATTTATGAAATCTTAGGAATCTTTTTGAACTTATTTTTAAATTGAATTTTGATATCCAATTTGACTCTTTTGCCCTTATTTTCAAGAGGACTATATTTGGGCCCTAAATGTTATTGTATGCCTTTTATTTATTTATTAAGCAAGACGATCATATTTAGGGAAACCTAAAACGTTTTCTTTTGGTTTCATGTCTTCTTTCTTGTTTTTAGCTCAAATGCTTAATCTCTCTTTCACGCGTTATTATTATAGTCATCATTGAAGCTTTTAGTTTTTTCTTCTTTATTCCACCAACATTCCTGACACTTGGCTTTTCTCTTTATAGTTACGTTTCGACGTCTCCTCTAAAGAAGTGTGGTTGAACTTCTCCTTTGATGAAATGTTTTGTAACTTATCCTACGACAAAGGAATCCTCCATTCTATTGACTTGTTTAATTTAGATTTCTTTATATGTTTACACTTTTTAGTTTGTTAATGATTGAATAGTCATTAAGATGTTGTAACAAAAATTCCATTGCCTATACAGCATCAGGTCCTCCTATCTCAACTATTCTTTTTTGTCATCATATAAAAAGAATAAATGCACATAAATTATATTAAATTTATCCTTAAAATGATTCACTGCAACGTTATTTTTTTAAAAAAGTTATTGCTTATCATCGTTTATGCTATCCATCAGCCATGCTAATTGTAAATAAAAAAATTATGTTATATATTCAGTAAAAGGGATCGAATTAAAAATGTTACATTGTATTCCCACTTCTCCCTCAAGAAGCCCCGTATAAGTCCTAGGAATGAATTTGTAAAATTGGCTTGTTGAATTAGCATCACAACTAAATTGTACTAAGTTATATACATTCTTTTTTATTGTCTTATATATTTTGTTTATTTTTATTTTAAAATAGTATTAAAGCTAATTTATCACAATATCATAGTGAGGCTCCAATTTTAAGACTTAATAGTCATTTCTTATTCAAAATCTCTAAATGTTTTATCTTGAAACTTGAATTCCTAAGTTTCCTTCTATAGTTTATTATGACATTGTTGCCTTTATTCTATCTTTCCTTCCATCGTCCATTCTGTCTTTAAGATGATTGCCTACTGCGTTAAAATCACCAATTACAATGCCTAAATTTTCATCCTTAAATGATTCTCTATAGCATTAGAATTAAAAAACAAACAAAATTATAGTTGTTGCTTGTCGTCATTTACTCTATCAATCATCCATATTAGCTTATTGGATTTAGTCTTTCCATAAATTATGAATGCATGATTAATGATATATCTATATTGTTTGGGTTTTTTTCAAGTTGCCTAATGCTTTTTATGTTGTCTTTGATGGCCATCCAGGATATAATATAGCTTCATATTAAACAAAATGCAATCTTACAACTTCTGTGTATATTCTTGAAAGGGTCATTTTCTTTGTTATCTTTGAAATAATCAAGCTATTAATTAAGCATAATGACTATAAAACTCTTGTTATAATTTTGCAGATGGAATTAGTAACATCTTGCAACTCTAATTATGCTAATGTTAATAAAGTGGTTTGCTTTTATGGACTGCATGCTTCTTCGAGGACATCATGAAGGTTTTTGGGATGCCCCAATTAATTTTTTTAATGGTTTGTAAGCAATTTCTTGAGAGAGCTATCTATGTAATTTAAAAGTTTAAGAAAAGATATATATGCACTGAAGAAGAAGGCTAAAAAAAAGGAGAAGTATATATGAAACAAAGGAACATGATGAGCAACTAAAAATTATGAAGCAAAACATTGAGATGCTAACTATAGATGAGGTTAATGTTATTCATTATAATTGTAGGGTTTATTTTCATTGTTCATCTTCTATATTGTAAAATTTTAGTATGAATAGTATGAATGTAATTGAATGGAGAAACAAATCTTGGCTATCTATTAGCAATTTCTATTTATGCCATACTTTATTCAACATTGTTTTAATACTAAAAGCGACTATAGTTGAATGTAATATGATAAAGCACTTAACACATTAAGATTTAATGAAATTTCTGCCAATATACAATGTTTTCAATTCTCGAAATCATAACTTTGCTTTATAGAAAAATGATATGAAATCATCATCAGTTAGAATAGCCAATAAATCTCGATAACATCATATCTTCATGTACACAAGGTTTATCATATATATTGTTAGGAAAATATCAATATTAGATGTTAGGAAATATCTATATTAGGGGGAGTATAATCTCTTCTTTAGGATGTGATTTCCTCTTTATTCCTAAGATCTTTTCCTTATGTAATTAGTTTTATAAAAAGGCTACAAAGGTCTTGAGTTTGAACAAGCCCTCGGTTAGACATTCTCTGAATTTCTCATTATATTAGAGTAGGGTTACTATTCAAAACTCACAACCCTCTTTACCGTATCTCACCTATCCAAAAAAACCTACCTCCACTTACCAAAACCAAATTCACAAAAGCAACCAAGAAGTGCCAAGGGCCACTAGAGTATCGACAGTGTTGTCGGAAAATCATCCATGTGTTGGGGTATGGGCATCATGTGTCATCATCTGGTGACCACTAACGACAACAATTGGATAGGTTAGCTCACCTCTTTATCCTAAATGGAGTTCTAGTCTTGCTTTATGCCAAAACTAACCATAACATAGGTATTTTGATACTAGTAATGTCTTTTATACATTTCGGAACATCATCAATAATGTTTCTAGTATCTATTTAACCAA
This sequence comes from Erythroxylum orinocense, assembly GCA_025531955.1. Lineage (NCBI taxonomy): Eukaryota > Viridiplantae > Streptophyta > Magnoliopsida > Malpighiales > Erythroxylaceae > Erythroxylum > Erythroxylum orinocense. The sequence continues at coordinate 92,103 of JANZLX010000007.1, read as the reverse complement.
GAAATTCATCAAATATACCTGGGAGATGTCAGATTTCAGTAGCAAATCATTGACTGGCATTCTAACAATAGGTTCCTCAACTTTTCCAATCACCAAGTAATGTTTGAATGGTAATAATTATTCTTTTTGGTCTAAAAATGTAGAATTATTCTTTAGAGGTTAGAGAAAGTTTCCCCATCATATATCTGATCCCCCAACTGATTAGAAAATACTGAAAAATTGGCAAGGCAATGATGCACAACTACTACATATTCTTTTCGATTATATGGAACTTGAAATCTCAGTCCTATTCTCTTATGCTAACACTTGTAAGCAAGCTTGGGACTATGCTAAGCTTCTTTATTCTAGTAATATGCTTTGCATATATGATATTTTTGTTAAGTTATTTCAATCCAAATAGGAGGGAAGTTTGATTGAATACTTTGGGAAAGTGAAACGTGCATTTGAGGAGTTGAATTCTGTACAACTAATCACATTTGATATTAAAGAGATGCAGATTCAAAGAGATCACTTGGTGTCTATGACATTTTTGGCTGGATTGAAACCGAATTTTGATTCTGTACGAACACAAATATTGGGAGGAGTAAACTTTCCATCCTTATTTGAAGTATATTCTAGACTTTCTCACTTTATGTCTATGACGAATCCAGTAGAGAATAACTCTGATAGGTAAGCACTTGTTAACGCGCACCACGGAAGGATTGATGTCAATTTGATGAATTCTTCGATAGGTGTTTTTGTTTGGTATGCTTTCGACCTTGAGGAAATAGAAGGATAGAAATTTCGAATTCAACAATTAAGAAAATAAGGATACGTAAGGTTTGATTTCTACGACACCTTTTGGAAACTTGTTTCAAGCAATCCCGATAATCAAAATAAAACTAAGAGAAACGAAAAATCGACACACCACAATTAGGAAAACAATTGATAAATGAAAGAAGGTTCGAAAGGTAAGGTAACACGAACAAGAGAGTAATGTTTCTCCTTATTGAAGCCGACGACACTTCATCAATTTTGATCTAAAAGTTTCAAAATTTTAACCTAAAGACACATATTTATACCTAGGTTAAATAATAAAAGGTTGGGCTAAAAATACATAGAATCCCAAAATAAAACAAAGTCCAAAATTAAATAAATAAGTTTGATGTGTGGCGCCACTACTGGATCCACATGCTCTTGGGCTTAAGTGAATTAAATAGCTCACTCCTACTAATAAAATAAGTGGCGCACCAAACACTCTTTAGGCTTAAATGATGAACCATTAAAATAGCTCAAGTCTTCTTATCTTCAAGCTCCAAGTGTATTCGGTCTAAGGATTTGAGTTAAATGGATTAGTTTAGGCTCAATTCCATTAAACTCTCTTCCAATAGGCTTGGAGTTCGCCATCCTCTCAAGATAAAAGCTCATATGCGTGTAAAGAGTCTCTTGGTCCTAACTCTAGACATAAATCCAACTGAAATGATGAGCTTGCCCCCGTCATGTACGCCATCTCCATGGTGATCCTTACTCCTGCTTACTTCAGTCCCTCCCTCTTCAAAAAGATTTGTCATCGAATCTAAATCCATATCAAAAGGAGAAAGATTAGTAATATTAAAAGTTGCAGAAACAGAATATTCACCTGGTAGGTCAATCTTTTAGGTGGTGTCATTTATCTTCTCCAACACCAGGAACGGACCACCACCCCTAGAATCCAGAGTAAAAACCCTAGGCAAAGCATAAGGAGGGTTAGTGTCAGAAACTAAAGGCTCTCTGTATCTCACCACTACTAGTGCTCTTTTCTCTCCAGTTACTCTCCTTAAGTATTTTTCCTTAGCAAACAAGCTCACTTTTGTTGGACCCCGAATTTTTCTTGGAAGTTAGAATTATTAAGTAAAATTAAATGAGGAATTGGTGGTGATTTATTCATGTGCAAAGAAAAGGAAAATTCTTGAATTTGAAATGATTTATACAAGATTAAGGTAGTGAATGTAGAAAGTTGATGAAGAGTGGATATTAATTTTGGTTTTTGATGATTACGAGAGTTTGAGTTAAACTTGTATGTTTAAGGGTACTATGAAATTTATGATGAATAAGTTAGTAGAAATGGAGTGGAAATGACTAGAATAAAAAGTTGAAATGTTTGAAGTCTGAAAATTTAGGGAGTGAATAGTAGGAAAGAGTTGAGGATTTGGTAGCTAAATCAAGTAAGTTGTGTTTAATGTTTTATTTGGGCAATGTTAATTGAAGCAATTACAATGATATTTTGAGGTCAATGCATGAAATGGGCGTTTTGAGTATGTATGTGTTGTGGGTGACATCTTTATAATTGAGAAAGTGAGCTAGTACAATTACTATTCATATGCTTCTCTTTGTAATTTGAATTTTTGAGACTTTGATGTATTGGGGCTAGAAATGCCCACTAAAGCTTTGTAAGAACTTATATTTTGATATTAATGCAAGATATTTAGATTTCATTTGTGTTTGCCAATGCTTGTTTCAAAAGTTACTTTGCATGTTTTTGCAAATGTCCATAAGGATAGGTTTTGTGTGTACTGATTTTTGAGGCAAATTCTGGACTGTGTTAGGCTAAATTGGGCCAAGTAGCCTTCTTGAAAGTTGTAGAGGAAATTCATAGCTTTCCAATGAGGTATAGCATGCCATTTTTGGATGTGGGAATTGGAAGATGTGGATTTTTGAAGTTTGAATGTTGTCTAGGAAAGAAATTTCGGGATAGAAACTTTGATTGAAATTTTGACCCTCATAGAGATGGAATTTGTTCTTGGAGTCTTTATGAAAGTTGTAGGTTATGTTTTCAACTTTTCATTGATATAAAGTATGACATTTTTGGACAATGGAGTAGGAAGATATGACTTTTAGAAGTTCTGTCACTGTTAGGTTGTCATTAATCTGATAGATACTTTGAGGTGATTTTTGACTCCTTTAGAGGCCGATCTGGTTTTTATGCTCTTCATGGAAGTTGTATAGTTTTCTTTTAGCTTTCCATTGATACCAAGTTTGTTCAATTTGAAGTTTTGAGTAAGAAGTTATGAATTGGGGAAGTTGGGTTGTCGGAAGAAAAAAGACCAGAGTTTTCCAGGTCAATCACTGTAGTCAACTAATAGTCTTCGACTAGTCGACTAATGCATGTAATTTTTACATGTATTAGTGCATGTTTTCCTGACCCGACCTCTCTCCACTCTTTTGCTTATAACTTTTTTTGTCTGACCTCCGATTGACTTGATTCTTGAAGTGTTGGATTCCTAAGATATTCCTCTACCTCTCCATAAAAATTTATGATTTTTGAGATTAAATTGAAAATGATTGATTAGATCAAAGTGAGAGGATCGGTTCAAAAAGTCTGAACATGCTTTAGTGTTTTGGTGATATTTTGATCTGTAGAGATCCAAATGAGGTGATTCTTGTTCCTAATTAAACTAGAGACATGGAACTACAAATTATCTGAAAGAATCAAATTTCAATTCAGTCCCTAAGATGTTCAATTCTGGAGTGAAGTTAGGTGTAGTACTTAGTCTCGGTTTTGAAATAGTCTGAAAGTGTTTTGTCCATAACTTCTTCATTTCTAAACAAAATTGAGTGTTTTTGGTGTCATTAGAAAGATAAGATATAGAGGAACATATTTTTAGAAGGATGTATTGTCAAAATTTTTCATTTACCTGATCAAAATAATGAGTTAAGATGTCAGTTTTAAAGATGAAATCAGGGCAAAGTTGGAAGATTACTTAAGGTTTTAAGTTATGAGGCTTATATGTAAGCGCAAATGGGTCATTTTGGTTTCATTAAAAGAAAGAAAGAACAAAAGGCTTAGGTTGGGAGAGAAGAAATGAAATTTCAAAGAGATGGAGACGTGAGTGTTCGGTGGTGAGATAAAGAAGAAAAGAAGTAGAAGATAGCTTAGAGTTTCACTTTTTCTTGCTTTAGAAGAGAGATTCTAATAGTTTTTCAAGGGGGAAAAAGAAAGAGGAAGATCTAATCTTCCATTAGAGCCAAAAAGGCAAAAACGTGGGTAAAGATTCAAGGTGAGTTTTTCAAATCTTTTGTAATTTGTGATGGGTTTTGGTTCAAATGGCTTAGGAAAAGTATGGGAAAGATGGTTCTAGGATGAATTTCATGTTTTGTTTCCTTAGGTTTTCCAATTTTTAAGATCCCTTTTGATT
>JANZLX010000007.1:74405-87849 GCA_025531955.1 Erythroxylum orinocense | reverse complement strand
GAAATGCGTAGTACGTTCTGTTTTGGATCCACCCGAACCAATTTGATGTGCTAATGTGCTCATGACATGTTTGCCAAGATTGATGCATACATGGTTTATGCTATTTTGAATTGTTTAACAAATGGAGATTTTCATGAAATAAGTGCTTAATGATTTTTAAGTGTGAAATTACTATGGTTTCGAAATTGTACCATGGCAATAAGTTTTTAAAATGGTTTTTGCTTGTTTTTCAATTATAAACATGTTACCCACGAGCTTCTAAGCTCACTCCCCCCACCCCCCCTTTCTTCCCCATCTTCAGGTGTTGAGCAAGAGACCAAGTGACTAAGATTCAAGGCATCACTCCCAGTTGTATATTTTTGTATTTTAAGATAGATTTTGTAACCATGGGGTTTTAGTTGCGTTTCAAGTATTATTAGTTCATGTGTCTCATGTACTTTGGGATGTTGAGGCATTGATGTATTGTGTTTTGAAATGTCATTTTAGTTGTGTATGGAACGCTTATCTTTTGATGTTAATGAATCATATATGAATGATGTTGAGCAGAAATATAGATTTACATTTGGACATGGTTGTATTGAATTTAAAGTTCATGAGGAAGTTATCGATTTGAGATGATAAGTCTTAAATGCGAGGTATTGTTATGTATTTGTACGCTTTGTGGTTTAAGGGTTAGGTTCCGGAAACGGAACCCAACAACTTTTCTCACTTTCTTTTCTCTCTTCTTTTGTCTTTCTGAGCTCCTCTCCTGCACGTCCCACTTTCTTTTCCCCACTTATGCAGTCACTCCCTATTGGGTCAATCTCTCTTTTCTTTTGGGCCTCTTTTCCCTCATCATTTTTCTTTATCTCAATACCTAAACCCTCCTCTCTTTGCAAAGCTTTAACCTAGTGCAGGTAGATCTCATGAGGCGATAAAGGTAACAAAGTGAAGTTCTTGCCCTTGAACTTGAATTAGTACTTATTAGCATACCCATCATGTGATACTCGCCTATCAAACTGCCAAGGCCTCCCCAATAGCAAATGTCCTACCTCCATGGTTATCACATCATACAACACCTCATCCTTATACCTCCCTACAGAAAATGGCACCAGTACCTATCTAGTCACCTTCACATCCACACTATTATTAAAACACTGTAAATTATATGGCTCCGGATGTTTCCTACATGCCAAGCCTAATTTTTCCACCATAGTTCGACTAGTCCCATTAGTACAACTACCTCCATCTACGATCAAGTTACACACCTTTCCACCCACCAAACACCTTGAATGGAATAGGTTCTCCCTCTTATCCAGAATCTGATCTCTAACTCTAGCACTTAATACTCTCCTAACTACAAGTGCTTCTCCTGTGACAGCTCTTTCCACACATTCAACATCATCATCACAAACACTATCACATGGAAAATCATCAACATCACTATCATCTGAATCAATAACCCCATTATCCTTTATATACATCACTTTTCTATTAGGGCATTGAAAAGTAATATGACTAGTACCTAAACATTTAAAACATTTTATAGATGAATGTTTACTAGAAGTAGCTTAGGTGTTAGAAGTACCTTTTTGATCAGATCCCCAACTGGTTTCCTAGGTGATTCCTTGAAGTCCACCCCCTTATCCTTGGACTTCTCCTCCTTGGGCCATTTTGAGTTCCATGAGTAACTAAAACTTGCTCTACCCCTTGCTGTCACTCTAGCTTTGAGTTGTCTCTCCACCTTCATGGACATGTTCACCATGTCCTCAATCTCCAAGTAATGCTGTAACTCCACCACATTTTCTATCTCCCTATTCAATCCAATCAAGAACCTTGCCATGGTGGCTTCACGGTCCTCCACTATAGTAGCATGGATCATAGCAATCTACATCTCTTTGTGGTAGTCCTTTACTGACTTAAAACCTTGTGTGAGTCTTTGGAGCTTTTGATGCATCTCCCTATAATGGTAAGAAGGCACAAACCTCTTCCTCATGCATGCCTTCATTGCTGCCCAAGTATTGATGGGTCTCTCTCCATTTCTCCTCCTAGAGGTCACAAGCTGATCCCACCATATTAGTGCATAATCTGTAAATTCAACAGCATCAAGTTTTACGTTCTTCTCCTCTGAGAAGTTATGGCACTCGAAGATCAAATCAACCTTCCTTTCCCACTCCAAGTATGTCTTAGCATCATTCCTCCCCTTGAATGCTGGGATCTGCATCTTAATGTATTTGAGGTCTCCATCTCGTCTGTTGAGGGGTTCTCCTCTCTGAGCTCTCCTAAGCATGCGCTCTTCATAGTCCTCCTCCTCCTTAGGCTTATACCGTGGTGGTTGTTTACGAGGTGGTGGTTGCCGCTGACATACATCAGCATGCCTGCCCTAAGGTTCCTCAAGTCTCCCTTATCTAGGCTCATCCATTTGTTCCCTAACCTCATTTAAGGCTAGATTGAAGCTCTCAAATTGTTGCTGCATGGCTCTCAAAGTGAAAGCAATATTTGCTCTCCCCCTTGATTGTCATCATTGCTACCTCCCTGTGACATTGTAAATAAAATGATATACCTGCAAAACAAAGTCAGTGATAAACAAACTCACACACTCCCTCACATGTTTCACTCAAGAATTTGTCACTTCCTTCGTGTTTAAATCACAGCAATGACTCTCTTAAATAAGCTCACATACTCTTGCCTTTTACCACTCAATGTTCTCTGAAATCTACGTTAAAATTAGAACCACAGCTTCAACAAATCATTGTTCCCAAATGTAGCTCAAATAACAAGTAACAAGCAGCCCAAACCAATAACCAATAGTAAGCTAGCAAATTTGAAAATTTTTGAAACTATTTGTCACGGTTGATTCAAACGAACCTTAGTCAAGTACAAAGAATAATAAATCAGAAAAAATTAATATTTTTTAACTTTTTTTCGGATTTGTTTATTCCGACTCTTTTTTTTAGACTTTTTCATTTTTCAATTTTTCATACTTTTTTAATTTTTTTCTTTTTTCATTTTTCGATTTCCTTTTTCCAAACCTTTTTTTGAACTTTTTTTGACTTTTTTTTTAATATAAGCTGAAAGTTTTCAACAAATAGTTGAAAACACTAACTTAAATAAAAATAAGAAGAAAGGTTGAAATCTTAGGCCAAAAGTTAATTCACACCTGAATTGATGATTCGACGATAATTGGATGGTGATTGGCGGTGAGTTCATGAATTTTGATGGAGTTGAATAAGAATTCTCCTCCAAACCAAGGCTTTGATACCAAATAACGCACACCGCAGAAGGATTGATATCGATTTGATGATGTCTTCGATAGGTATTTTTGTTTTGGTATGCCTTCGACCTTGAGGAAATAAGAAGGATAGAAATTTCGAATTCAACAATCAAGAAAATAAGGATACGCAAGGTTTGATTTTTGCGACACCTTTTGGAAACTTGTTCCAAGCAATTCCGATGAACAAAATAAAACCAAGAGAAACGAACAATAGACACGCCACAATTGGGAAAACAATTGATAAGTGAAAGATGGTTCGAAAGGTAACAAGAATAAGAGAGTAACATTTCTCCTTATTGAAGCCGATGACACTCCAACAATTCTGATCTAAAAGTTTCAAAATTTTGACTTAAAGACACATATTTATACCTAGGTTAAATAATAAAAGGTTAGGTTAAAAATACATGGAAGCCCAAAATAAAACAAAGTCCAAAAACTAAATAAATAAGTCTGATGTGTGGCGCCACTGCTGGATCCATATGCTCTTGGGCTTAAGTGAATCAAATAACCCACTCCCACTAATAAAATAAGTGGCGCACCAAACACTCTTTGGGTTTAAGTGATGAAGCATTAAAATAGCCCAAGTCTTCTTGACTTCAAGATTCAAGTGTATCTGGTTTAAGGATTTGAGTTAAATGGATTAGTTTGGGCTTAATTCCATTAAACTCTCCTCCAATAGGCTTGGAGTTCGCTATCCTCTCAAGATAAAAGTTTACATGCGTGTATAAAGTCTCTTTAAGTCTTTTAGTCCTAACTCTAGACATAGGTCCAAATGGAATGACGTGCTCGCCCCCGTCACATACGCCATCTCCATGGTGATCCTTACTCCTGCTCACATCACTTGTATCATAATCTGGTTCACAAGTAAGAGGCAGTCATAGGGAAAGTTGAGGAGGATGTAGTGGTGGTGGTGGTCAAGGAGGACGTGGCAGAGGCTCACGACTCCATTGCACACACTGTGATAAAGGCAGACATGAAGACAAGTCTTATTGGGATAAATATCCGCATTTGTGAGCTGTTTATATTGCATCTTTTAAAGAACATTCTTCAGTTACAACTTCACAATCTTCTCAATTTTTTTTTACTTTATCTTAGGATAAGTATACTAAATTTTTGCAGTATCAGTCAGCTTAGCAGGCATCATCTTCCTTTATGGTATTTGTGGCTCATTAAGATAACTCAACCGTATGTTATTCATCTATCCTTAGAAAATAGTCATGGGTAATAGATTATGGTGCCACTGATCATATTTCAGGTAAACTAATTAACTTTAACCATATTGTTCCTTTACCTGCCTCTCATAATGATAAATTTATTGTTACTGATGGATTTACTACTACTATTAAAGGTGTCAGACCCTCTTATCCTTGTTCTTTTCTCACATTATCATCTACATTATTTGTACCAAACTTTCCTTTCAATTTTATCTCTGTGAGCAAATTGACTAAACAACTAAACTATTTTATATGTTTCTACCCTAATAATCCAGGATTTGAAGACCAGGATGACAATTAAAGAAGGGCATGAATCTAATAAAATGTTCTATTTTGACAAGTTGCAATCATCCTGACACTAATCCTACTCCTTTGGAACGTTTATCTCATCCTAATTTACATGTTTATACTCGACGCACTCATCATGAAGTACAATCAGATGATTCACGCTTGTCACCATTGTCTTCTTCGTCTTCAACTCCATCATATGATGAGCTTGATTGGCCCATTACTCTCTATAAAGGTTGCTTTTGTATCCACTTTGTCTTCTATACTTGTACCCAAGTCTATTTCAGAAGCTTTGGATCATCCTGGATGGAAACATGCGATGGAAGAAGAGATGTTGGCTTTATAAGCTAATAATACACATGACTTAGTTCCTCTTCCACATGGTTAGACAATTGTGGAATGTCATTGGGTGCTTAATGTTAAAGTCAGTTCGGATGGCACGATTAATCGCTTAAAAGCTCGCTTGGTAGCTAAGGGTTATACAAAAGTGTATGGTATGGATTATATTGAAACCGTTTCTTTTGTAACCAAATTGACATCTGTTGGTGTTTTCATTACATTGGCAGCCACTCATGATTGATCTCTTCATCAGCTCGATGTAAAAAATGCTTTCCTTCGTGTGATCTTTAGGAGACTAGTTTTGGAGGAACCACCAGGTTTTGTTACTCAAGGGGAGATTAATCTAGTGTGTCGCCTTAACAAATCCTTGTATGGTCTAAAACAGTCACCGAGAACTTGGTTTGGGTGCTTTAGTATAGTGGTTATGGAGTTTGGTCTACATCAATGTGGTGTGGTTCACTCTGTGTTTTAGGTAAAATTCTTTTGATCATTTATGTTGATGATATTGTTATTAATGGAGATGATAAAGTAGGAATCCAATCTTTAAAGTCATTCCTACAAACTAAATTTCAAATAAAGGATCTTGGTTTATTGAAATATTTTCTAGGTATCGAGATAGCAAGGTCGAAGATAGGGATTTGTCTAACTTAAAGAAAGTATATCCTTGACCTTCTAGAGGAAATACGTCTATTGGGAACAAAGCCAGTTGATAGACCCATAGAACCAAATGTAAAACTTGATGTTAATAAAGGAGAGCAATTGGAAGATCCAGATAAGTATTAAAGACTTATTGGTAAACTAAATTATTTAACTGTTATTTTTCTAGATATCTCATTTGCCACAAGTATAGTGAATCAGTTTATGGGATCTCTGCGAACTAGTCATTGGGATGTAATTATTAGAATTTTTAGATATTTGAAAGTCCTTCCAGGGTAAGGACTTCTTTACCATAATCATGGACATATTCAGATTCAAAGGTATACAGATGCAGATTAGGCAGGCTCTTATGACCAATAATCTACTTTAGGCTATTGTGTATTTTTTGGGTGGACACGTGGTTTCAAGGAAAAGTAAAAAGCAGTCAGCTATTGCACCTTCTAATGTTGAGTCCAAGTACAAGGCTAGGGCGTATACTACATGTGAGTTAATCTAGTTGAAGCATCTTCTTGAGGAACTTGGTTTCAAGCACTCCACTCTAATGAATTCGATGTGTGATAATCAAGCAACCATTCATATTGCCTCGAATCTAGTCTTTCATGAGAGAACTAAGCATATTGAAGTGGATTGTTACTTTGTTCGTGAAAAGCTTCAAGAAGGATTGATTGAGACACTATATGTCAAGTAAGAAGATCAACTTGTTGACTTACTCACTAAAGCATTAGGGGATCTCAGTTGAAACCTATATGTAACAAGCTCGGAACTTATGATATGTATGCTCCAGCTTGAGGGGGAGTTTTTGGAAAATATCAATATTATATGTTAGGAAATATCTATGTTAGGGAGAGTATAATCTCCTCTTTAAGGTGTGATTTCCTCTTTATTCCTAAGATCTTTTCCTTATGTAATTAGTTATATATAAAGGCTACAAAGGTCTTGAGTTTGAATCAAGCCCTCAGTTAAACATTGTCCGAATTTCTCAGATACAACCTCTACGATAAAATAATAATGTTCATTAAGTTTGAATAGTAACTATAATTAGTTACAACATACATCAAATCAATTGCCATAGGCTAAAATATAATGATATACCATATCAATTATCTAGTTTGTCAACTTGTTGGTTGCTAGTCCCAATTATTCTCTCCTCGTAGTTGCAACATCTTATAATTATCTTGAAGTGATGCTAGACTTAGCTTAAACCTATTACCTCTCAGTTCAAATGAAAATTTAAAAGATCTTGTATTGACCTATCCATATTTCCTTTAAGTTATATTTATACAACTAGTAACTTATGAACCAACCTATTAACCCATATGAGCATGCATATGAATTTAATATTGATCAATCTATTAATGAGCATGCATTTGATTTTAATATTGATCAATCTATTAGTGAACAAGCATATGAGTTTAATATGAGTACAACTCAAATTAATGCTTTGTTAACTAGGATGATATTCCATAATATATGACATGTTACTTTAAATCTACGTTTATTGAACATAATTTGGGTCAAATAAGTAACACTGTAATTTGTAAGATATAAGAATAATTGAGTTACCATTATTAAGCTACCTGTGACAATTCTCTAACTATTGTCCTTTTAGTTGAAGCTATTTCAACCTATAAAATAATATGCATAAATTTAAAATTGATAATTATATTAAAATTAAAAAATATATAATGAATTAGTAGTTACTTACATTGAAAACTTGTTCATTAGGTCTTGTTAGATTACATTTTATATTATTATGTCACGAATCACCACATTTCTTATATTTTTGCACATGACCCTTTGTGACACCTTACTTTCACTTACAGGGCATTTGGTTTACCTGCTGGAATAGATAAGGAATTGAATGGTTATTCTTACAAATAGAATAGAAGAGGGATAGATTGTAACAAGTATTACTTAGTTTGGTTGATTCCTCGGAATTTCAAATGATGATGTATGCCAATGTTTTGTTTGAAAACATAAATTTGAGATAACAAAGGAATAACTAACAAAAAGATCAAAATACTACTACTACTGCTGCTGCTGCTGCTGCTGCTACTACTACTACTACTACTACTACTACTACTACTACTACTACTACTACTACTACTATACTACTATACTACTATTACTACTATTACCTACTACTACTACCACCACCTACTACTACTACTACTACTACTACTAGTACTACTACTACTACTTCTACTACTACTACTATTAGTATTATTACTACTACTACTACTAGTATTAGTATTGTTATTATTGTTATTGTTGTTGTTATTATTATTATTATTCTTCTTCTTCTTCTTCTTTCTTAATAACAATTACGAATTATATCAAAATTATAGCAATGAGTTTGCAAATAAATGATTCAATGAACGCATTAAAGTCATTATTTCACAATACCCAATAGGTTCACACACAAATAATCAAACTATAACGATAAAACGAACGTTCATGCACAAAACCCAAATCAATACGCATAGGATAACACAATCAATTTCTAAAGAGTGAAAGAACAACAAAAACAGTGAAATACACTTAACATGAGTGGTCGACATCAATGTCGCCTCCGAATAGGTGTTAAGAAGCTATCACTCCATGGGTCTCTCCAAAAAATTCTTCAGCTGACTGTTCTCCCCTAATTCACGCTACTGTTCTTCAGCTTCATGCTATCTTTTATTTATTCTCACGCCCCTACTCCTATTTCTATTAAAGCCAACCCTTTAAAACTTAATGCTCTTACGACAACGTTTCAGCCCATGTGTTGCTTGAGTTTTATATTGTGGCATGTATGTGTTAATTGCATGAATGATGTTCATGTAAATGTTGTTCGTTTGCATAAAACGCTATTGCACATGCTGTTGTTTCTGCTGTTCCTTCCTTAATGCACCTGCTACAGCCGTTTTCTTCTTATGCTTCTGTCGTTTTGGGTTATTGACAATCCACCTACTGCAACGTTTTACTCTTGGCCATTTGAGTTTTGGTTTATCTGCTCACCATTTGCTGTAGTGTTACTTCAACGTTTTAAGTCTAATATTGCATGCAAAACCACGTTACTTTCTTCTTCTTGCTTCATGAAGACAAGTGAAAATTTAATCTTTGAAAAATGGTCAAAATATAGAGCTTTCGACTCACTTTAACTTCTTTGCTTTCAAATTGTGCCTAAAATCACATATGAGTTAAAGTGAGTATCTTAAGCAATTTTATGTCAATAATCACAAAGTATTATAGAATAATTTCATAATCAATTAAGCAGCTATCATACACTCATGGGGGAATAAATACCAAAGTGTTGAACAAGTATTAACTTATTGGTTTGATGATAACAAAATATATTACTACTAATATATATACTTTTGGTGATATTAGTAACTTTATTATAACAGAATCAAGAAATGTGTGAATGATGAAGTTCAATAGAAGGGTGAAGTGAAAATAGGATTCAACTGAATGGAAAAAAATGAACAAAGTGGAGCATATATACAATTCAAGTGAAGAAATTAAAAAAGGGTCGGATCCAACATCTTAAGACTTAAACAAATCATTATTTTCCTTCTTGTAACCTTATCTTGCTTTTTTCAATGAATTAGGAGCTTAATCATTGCTTGATAGTTTGTATATAGGACTTAATGCATAAGTCCTTTCATAATCAATAGGATATTTATTTTGATCTATGAAAAATACATCTTAATTTTTTAAATTTTTTATCTTAATTTTTTAAATTTTCTTTAAGAAACTTTTGAAATAAGTTTATAAATATGTTTTCATACATATTGATCTACAATCTATAGGTGTGGTTGAGCAATGTACTATCTTTGGACATATTGGTTGACCAATGTCTAAGTGTGATAACCATTGTGTCAAGAGAAATGAAAAATTGTATACTATGAGTTTATATCACATTGGCTGGTCGATACAATGGTCAACCAGTGAGATATAATGGTTTATAAATATGTTATATTAGTCGGCCAATGTTATTGTTACTAGACGTTGCAACAACTAATTTTTGTTTCTAATGACTTTTTAGGTTATTCTAAGAATAAATATATCAGATATAAGTTGGTGGAAGATAATTAAACATACTAAAAAGTTTCTAAGAGCCTTTGGACGTTAGAGAATGCATGTTTGCATTATAACACACATATTGAATCATTGTTCATTGGTGTGAGTAACAGAAAGAGTTTTAAAGTTGTATGCTTAGTATAATTGAGAAATTTACTAGAGATATAAAGCACACTTCTTCCATGCAATTGATATCCTGCACAAACGTAAATGAGTCAAAAACCATTAATGCCACCGGCCCTTTATTTGGAATTTTGTAATAATTGAGGCCATCTCGTCACCTATGAATTAATTTTTCTTTTTAGTTGTCCAGGAAGGATGACCCTTCCCCATTTCGATTTGGGACGGTAAGATTTTCTTTTTTCACTTTGAGATGGTTTGGCATGTGATTGTGAATGAGCAAATTTACAAGTTATACCTTTGTTCTTCACCCAGGCATGGAAACAAGGCGGATCCAGGAAGTTTTTCCAGTGGGGGCAAACAAAAATTTTAATGGGGGCAAAGATTCAAAAAAAAATTTTATGGGAGCAAAAACTAAAAAAAAAAAAAATTACATAAAATTTTAGGAAATTTTTTTGGGGCAGTGGGGTGTATCCGCCACTGCATGGAAAAGAGTGGGCTTAAGGCCCTCTTAGTTGTCGCAATTTCTTCGTTTCCAAGTTTTCTGAACGACTTAATAGAGAGCTTTTGAATATACGTAACTATGAATGTATAGCCTTTCCTTTTAATTAGTTCAGGAAATGGCTTCTTTCTTTTGCTTGTAAGAAAGTTGTGCCTGTAAAGTAAGAATGTGAAAAGGGAAGCAGTGCGATGGACACAGCTGTTTGTGTGTCTGTACTTGAAAAAGGCCCGTGTGCATCATAAAAAGCATAACATAATTTTAGTTTAACTCGTTAGATTCCAAATCAGCAGATAACAATCTCTTTCTATGTGTATATAGGATATACTATGACGGTGGATGGTCTTAAAGGTGTGTATAATATATTCATTCCATAGGACAGTTTGTTCTAAATATCATTAACATGACAATAATATAGTATTGTCTGTCACTTGGAATCTTGACATAAGAAATACTTATCTTATGTTTATTTTTTATGGTAACTAAAGGAAGGAACCACGATTTAATGATTGTGCGCATTTAATTGGTTTAACAAGCTTATATAGCACCTATACTCACCATGTTTTTGGATTTCTTTTATATATGTATAGTTTTCACGTTTAATCTCATTTTCTAACGGAAGTTAATTTGAACCAGAAAGTTACCGCGAAACTATTGGGCTAATAAAAAGACATATAGAAAACAAAGCAAAAACGATTCATCATTTCAAAACAAAAGACTGTACGAGCTATGGGCACCATAAGTCGAGTTTGGACCACCTAAAAAAGAACCCCAAATTTTGTCAACGGACAATACCTTCCACAGAAGTTGAACCTATCTATTCCTTTCATAGCCATAGATTATATTGGGCAAATCAGACCCCCTCTATCCGAAAAGGTTATAACATATACCAAAAACATAAAAACCATAATATGGTTATTGATCTAGTGGATTACATTTACATTAATCCCTTGCCTAATATATATATAAGGATGTACTAAAAGAATAATTATATTTTGTCTTTTACCTTAACGATATTTTTTAAATATTAATTCTTCAATCACTATTAATTATTTCACATTAAAAACTTAATTAATATTTGAAAATCAAAATGGAAATATACATCGCTAATTTACGTATATTTAACTTGAATTTTATTAATACTATATATATATATATATATATATATATATATAGGATTTCTGTTAAGAACAATAGTAGTATTATAGAGTAAAT
Organism: Erythroxylum orinocense; assembly: GCA_025531955.1. Classification (NCBI taxonomy): domain Eukaryota; kingdom Viridiplantae; phylum Streptophyta; class Magnoliopsida; order Malpighiales; family Erythroxylaceae; genus Erythroxylum; species Erythroxylum orinocense. The sequence goes on along the minus strand of JANZLX010000007.1, from coordinate 76,199 downwards.
GGGAAAATTAAAGACTGAATTGAACATATGTTCCCGTCACAGTGACCATTCCGGAGAGGGACGTCTTATATTAAGCTTTATCGCCTTAATTTGCCAATTGCCACATTCGATTCGATCCAATTAGTATTCTTATCTCTACGTCGGAGCTAGAACTTTGGCTGAACATATGGCAAGAACAATTTCTATTTCACTACTAATCTTCACATTTCTCTTGTCTCTCACTCATCTAGTTCCCACTCCGTCACTTTCTTCACCTGACTCCTTTGTCTTCGGAGGTTGCACTCCGCAAAAATTTGTACAAAACTCACCCTACGAGTACAACCTTAACTCTCTCCTCACCTCTCTTGTAAACTCGGCCACCTACTCCTCCTATAACAACTACACCATTCTGGGCTCAAGCCCTCAAGACATTGTCTATGGCATTTATCAGTGTCGCGGAGACCTGTCCATGCCCGATTGTGCCACTTGTGTTGCTCATGCAGTGAGTAAACTGGGCTCCTTTTGCCCTCAAACATGCGGTGGAGCAGTGCAACTTGAAGGGTGCTTTGCCAAGTATGATAACACAAGCTTCTTAGGTGAGGACGACAAGACTGTTGTGTTGAGAAAATGTGGTCCGTCGGTTGGCTATGATACAGATACTGTGAACATGAGAGATGGAGTTTTGGCCAGCCTTGCTAACGCTGGTGGCCCTTACAGAGTCGGAGGGTCCGGAGAGGTCCAAGGTTTTGCCCAATGTGTTGGAGATCTGAGTATGGGTGAATGTCAGGATTGTGTGTCCGAGGCTATCGGACGCCTCAAAACCGACTGTGGCATGGCCAATTACGGGGATATGTTCTTGGCTAAATGTTATGTTAGATACTCTACGACAGGGTCTGACCGAGAGTATTCCAAGTCTCATAATGGTAAGCGATGGATAGGAAAAATGTTTAGTGATTCCCTATGGCCATATTTTTAGTGTTGCTTCAATACAGACTTTTGTTTTTCACACGTAGAAGTATATATGTCGGAAGTTGAATGAAATAGAAGTGGGTAGACTGTATCATTATGATTCTTTGATATGTACAGAAGTTACTTAACAGAGTTTTAGAAAGTGGCAAGGGCATATGCATACATTAGATTCCACTTATTTTGCATAAAGATCCGCAGCCCTGTTCCTGACGGTAACTTAATCAAATTTATGTGAAAAGCAGGAAGACGTTAGGATTGTACTGATTATACTCGTTTTTTTTTTGTGTTAATTTGGTATTGCAGACAGACCTACTAATGAGGGTGAGAAGACATTTGCAATTATCATTGGTCTATTGGCTGGAGTCGCACTACTCATTATCTTTCTAACTTTCATGAGAAAGGTGTTTGGTGGAAACGGTAAAACTTTCATACCAAGAATGTGAATGTGATGGCCGTACGATTTGATTTTCTGACTCCCTATCTTATCCCATGCAGGTAAATAGACACGCCAACCTCAGCATGTTCGAGTGATTGTTATTTCTTTTTTTCTTGATTATGTCAACTTAAGAAAGTTCCTTTTTCCTATTCCTTGTTTAAGATTTCATCTTTTTCTTTTAGCAACCGTGAAAAAGAATGGTTGAAGTACACTAGAAAAAAGTGCCGAAAAGAGAAGGCAAAGATTCCACATCCATTAAAAGTTGAAAACAATCTGTTTTGGAATATTCTTTCTGTAAAGGTATAAAAATGATAATGCTTCTTTTCTGCGATAGTTCACGGTTTGTCTTTTCAACTAATTTGGAGTAGGGATGACAACGGGGCGGGTATGGGGCGGGTATGCCATCCCCC
>JANZLX010000007.1:52735-63805 GCA_025531955.1 Erythroxylum orinocense | reverse complement strand
ACATCCATCTCCTATATAAGGTATAATCTCATTGAGAGAGGTATGCGATCAAAACCCTAGTTTCTCTCTGCCTCCAGTAATCCCACCTTCACAAAAAGACTTACTTGAGCGTCGGAGGGGCTAATCGGGACATAACACCCGACGAGCCTTCTTTGTTTTGCAGGAACGTTGCACCAGAACTCCTACTTGAAGCAGTCAACTCATGGACCTAAATGGCCAAGTACAGTTCAGCCAGAATCCGGCGGAACCAAATATTAACATAAGAACAAAAGAATTCGCATTAGATTTAAAGTGGGAAACTAATTCCCAAGAAACATTAGATACAAAAACCCAAATTATAATCTAATAAATGAATCAAACATTGGTTTGCTACCATAACTATCGAAATTCCTGCGCAGAAGCACAGGTTGTGAGTTCAAGTTATATATGAATACTTCATTTGATATTTTATTATATGTTATGTGTTGATTGTCAAAAATGGAAGGCACCATTTTCGATGCCTACCTAACTTAAAATAAATAAATAAAAGTTAAGAATAGCTGGCCAAATAGGCACGAAATAGAGAGAGCAAATCATCCCATTAGCAGAGAAAAGAAATGTGAGTGAGTGAGAAAAGAGAAAAAAAAAGTGGGGCAAAATATTTTGCAAATTTTGTGAGTTTAGTTTGTAATTCTCTATTTTTCCTATAGTAAAATTCATCTATCCTTACCTGTAGTTTTTATCCTAATTTAGAGGTTTTTCACGTAAAATTTATATGTTTATTTTATCTTTAATATTTTCAGTTTCATTTTAGTTGCGAATCTGCTCTAATTCGATCGATTTTTACAAGTGGTATTAGAGCAAGGTGAGAAAATTATAACGAATTTTTTTGGCGTAATCCGTTTGGAGTTTAGGTGAGCACAATGAAAGTTGGCGAACAGTAACTACAAAAGGTGACACTTGTTCATGCGTTTATTTTTGCATAAAACTGTGCAATTACTGTAATTCAAGTATACAATACTATTCACATGTACGGTACTATTTATACATACACATATAGTACTATTCATACGTACGGATACTATTCACGTGAAATAGTAAGAGTCAAAATTCTGTTCGTGATAGAAGCAATGACAACAAAATTTACGATTGAAAGGTTCAATGGGAGTAATTTTTCATTGTGGAAGTTGAAGAAGAAGGCTATCTTGAGAAAAGATAACTGTTTAGCAGCCATCAGCGAAAGGCCGATAACATTCAAAGATGATAATAAGCGGAATGAGATGGATGAGAATGCTATTGCAAATCTTCATCTGCGCGCTAGCAAATGAGATGTTGTCAAGCATAGAGGAGAAGAAAACGACAATAGAGATTTGGAATCATCTTACAAAATTATACGAGGCCAAATCACTCCACAACAAAATTTTTCTGAAGAGGAAGCTATATACTTATCCTACATCCTTTCCAGTTAACTAACCTACCTATATTTTATCAACATATCCTATCCCACTAATCTATTCTCCACCAATATACCCTGAATAAGTTGACTTGAAAAGTTATTTAAGTTCAATTATCCTTTGATCAAGCAATATGTTCATCTTTCCACCATTAAGCCTAAATGGACCAAATCAAAGCCTAAACTTAAAAAGCCTCATGAGCCATCACATTCATACACTAAACCTACTGATCCATACCCTAAACTAGCTGATTTGTGGAATAAACCCTTACAGAACTACACTCCACCTGCTTCTCCACCAAAACCTTAATCTCCTCCATATACTGGAAAAAAAAGCTCCTCAGACAAAGTTCATAGCAACTCTTGCGCCAGCGCCTGTTCCTACCATATCTGAAGATGAATGCCCCTCTGAGAATTATAATTTAACAATTCTTACACCAGCGTCTATTCTTGAGATATCTGAGGAAGAATGCCTCTTTGAGCATTTTAGTTACTTTAAGCAATCATCTGTAGTAACTGAACCATGTGAAGTGTCTAAACCTTCTTTAGATGAATCTGCACAGTTTGTTGACTTGACAAATCCAGCTCAAGTCATGATAACCATGCCTTAGCCAGAGATAAGTGAAGCTAAGTCTATATGAACTGAACCCTTCATACCTTCACCATCACCAACACCACCAACCAAACCTACTTTAGATCCCTGGTTTACATTCGATGGTCTTCCACCTAGAAAATGGAGAGAGCATCTCTATAAATTCAGTGCTTAGATTGGTTTACAAATGACTCAATCAAATAATCATTTACAACCTATTTTGTCTGAGTCTATTTCTCATTTTACTGGTATATTACGAGAATTCTGGCAAAGTCCTAATGAATATCGCAGACTTCAATTCATTCAAGTCACATCTGTTAGATTGCTTCTTGGAGTAATTCATAAAGAGTTCACTAGTGACTTTCAGCTCATCAACAAGTAGGTCAAACAATAATAATTTGAAATGAAGTTTTTTCCTCTAGATCGAAGAGATTTACAAAAACATTTCCAGCATATGACAGAACGTTATTATCTTCTCAATGGGTCCAATGATGTTACTCTTCGTTATACATTCATTTCCTCTCTTCCAAAAGATTTACAACCTAAGTTACGAAGGACCATTGCTACACTCCGTCGAGATATGAAAAAAATATATCTCTTGGAGAAACCTATCAGCTCACCTTAACTTCTCTTGATAAGCTATGTGATCAACAGATGTTCTCTAAAAACATGATTAAAGGCGTTCCTCTGTTAAAGAAAACATGCAAAAAGCCATATCTAATGATTAAGTATAAGGAGAAAAAAGATTGTGATTGTCAGACAAAGAAGAAAAATCATCACAAGAAGTTCTATAAATCCCATATGTCTCTTAAGAAGGGCTATAAGCCCTTTAGAAGAAAGAAACATCGACGTTTTGTTTGTTTCTTCAAAAGGAGAAATCCTCAAGGAAAACCACTAGTGTTATTTTCTTTGTGGCAAATTAAAACATTTTGCTCATCAATGTCCTCATAAGACAAAAAGGGATATCAAATTCCTAGATTCTATTAAAGCTATCATACCAATCAATGATGATCATGGAAACATTGAAAGATCTCATAGAAGAATAATCTAGTAAGGACAAAGACACCAAGTTTGTTTTTCCCTTTATTCCTCTAATAAGGATGATGACTCCTATGATATCTCCATTTATAAAGATGACATCTTCAGTTCTGAAGATGACATGCTCTACATGTTACAACAACAACAACTGTGTCTTAAGCTTGTTCCCAAGCCTATTCCTTGTCTCTATGTGCAAATTCAGTTACTGTTCTAAGATAAGTATAATCTACCCATTAAAGCTACTGATACATGGATACTGGATCTATCAAAAATAATTATGAAGCCTAGCATTTTGCCTCCTGAAGCATGGAGTTCCTATGATGAATATTTCATTGTTGTTGAGGGAAATACTTTTAAGATCAGGCTTATCACTAAAAAGAAAATAGGTATCTGTTTCTTCCTTGACTGTATGGTATGGACCAAGGTTCTTGACAGTAATCTGCATCTCCACTATAGATTCTACCCACAAGAATCAGATGTCACGCTAAGTTCAGTTCTTACACTGACTTCAGGAATGTATTTGAGCTTACTAAAGTACCACCACAGTATGAAGCCTTGAGATATCAATTTTTGGACTATTGTCATGAGTCTCATACATAATTCTCTCATTCCAATCCTCTATGGAAGAATTCTGATTTCTTCATTCGTCTTCCTTCCAAGAAGAATAAAGATATCAATTATACTGAGGCTACTTATTTGAGTATGAACCCTAATGATCTAAAACTAGCACAAGAAAAATGTGTTATCCTTCTTCAATAAGGACTTATTAAGCCCATTAAATCATATTAGACTTGTCAGGTTTTTTATGTCAACAAAAGGTTTGAATAAATGCGAGGGAAAAATAGGCTAGTCATTGAATATAAACCTTTAAATGTTTTCTTACAGGATGATAAATTCCCACTGCTGAAGATTAATACGCAGATACTATTTCTGAAAGAAGTTACCATCTTCTCTAAGTTTGATCTTAAAGTAGGATTTTGGCAACTTGGAATTGACCTTTAAGGCAGATACAAGACAACCTTTTGTATTCCAAAAACCAATACCAATGGACTGTTATGCCGTTTGGACTTAAAGTTGCCCCTTCACTATTTCAACAAAATATTAAGAAGATCTTTGAGCCTATTCTCCACAGTGCCTTGTTCTACATTAATGACATCTTGCTATAATCTAAACCCATGAGGAGCATCATGCTTTACTCCAAACCTTCTTGGATCTCACGAAGCAATGTGGGTTATGCTTTTAGAAAATAAAATCCATATAGGAACGACCCAAATAAAATTTTTAAGTATGCATTTCCACAATGGATTCTATCAGTCTGGACCACACATTGCCAATGAACTACTACATTTTCCTAATAACAATCTCACAACCAAATAGATACAAAAATTCCTTGGAATTATCAATTATATTCGAGATGCATCCCTCACATGGCCAATTATACATCGTCCTTATCAAAGTTGCTACAAAAGAATCCACCACTATAGGGAAAGGAGCAAATTAGAACCATACAACATTTAAAACAAGCATGTCAACATCCACCAGCCTTGAAGATTCCTGATAAAGGCCAGTGCATTCTCCAGCAATAGAATGCTATTCTCACTAAAAGGATTTTACGCTATAAATTGACCTTTCACCTTACCAAAGGTAACATCCTAGCTAATTTCCTTTCTCTTCCTTTCAGTGTAATTGCTACCTTAAATCATACCCTTCTCCTCCGTTTCATGGCTGACTTACCTACTGCTACAAGATCAAATAAGTTCTTTCCTCTGATTTCTATTACACCCACTACTATTGCAGAAGTTCCATCTCTTGCAAAATTGAGCATGTTCTATTACCTACAACTCTTCCTTAGCCAAACCAACTCACCTTGCAACCCCTCTTTGTTTAATCTCAAAGCACCATACCTCAATATGTTCTTCCTTAATGGTCCACTCTCTGAGAATGCATTATGGTATCTTTGGGCTTTCTCTCCCCTTTATACCTATGCTTTCACCTTACCTCCTCTACGGGTCTACCAATATATCTGTGACTGAGATAATGAAAGTTCTCAATTATAAACTTTCCTTGAGTGGTATCAAACACTAGAATAATGGAGAAAATATCTTTCCATAGTCAATGAACAACATCGATTATGGAAAGCCCTTTTAAAGAAACAATCTGCACAATGTTTCTTTATTCTCCATCATATTTCACAGCAGTGTAATCTATTTTGACAATAGAGTCTGTTTTCATCACATTTCACACTACTGGCCAAGGTACAAGGAAAATATCCTTAAATCTCTTAGAAGTTTTCTTAAGGACGTAAATCATTTCCGTCAGCATACACCTATAATCTCTACTTCTTTTGGACCCTACCTAAGAGAATTTATTCCTGCTGAGCTAAGAGAATTTATTCCTGGTGAGCTTGAAATGATAGAAGTTAACATATTAGGCCTAAATAGCCCAATATATTTTGAATTTGAGGATTTGAAGCCAATCCAAATTTCCTCTGATACTGCAAGATCTTTACAACCTCCGGCCTTCTTCTTCCAAGATGCACAAGATCCTAATGATGAAATTTTTATCCCTAATGAAGAAGAGCTTAATCAATTCCTACAAAGAATCCACACAAACGATGCCAGTCCCAACAAAAGACAAAGGATCTACAAAGTTCATTCTAACACTGACAGTAAGTGAAGGAGCTTCTCCTTTTAATCTCTAGTCATGGCAAGAACCGATTCAATGTGACTGATGACTAAGATTCCACTTCTCACTATGGGACTCGTATATTAGCTGTCTTTATAATTATATGTCTTTTCTAAAGTGTCTTTATGTTTGTAAAAGAATCTTTGGGGTCCATATCCTCCTTAAAGATTCTTTCTTATCACTTAGGAATATTTGGGACCTATGTGTTTCCCACTTTTTACTATTTGCTTTTTTAAAGTTATGTGAATGATTGTACCTAAGGAATATTTTCCTTAAAGTTGTTTGTCTTTATTCCCTTGCTTAGTATATAAAAGTAAGGCTTCTCTTTCGTTGTGGAGGAGGTAAGGTGACAACACAGGCATAAAAGGTAGGGAGAGCCTAAGGATACCATAATGCATTCTCGAAGCGTGGATCATTAAGGAAGAACACATTGAGGTATGAGGTATGGTGCTCTGAGGTTAAACAAAGAGGGGCTGCAAGGTGAATTGGTCTAGCTGGGGAAGAGGTGTAGGTAATAGAACATGCTCAATCCGACAGGAGATGCAACTTCAACAACAGTAATGGGTGTACTAGCAATCAGAGGAAAAAACTTCTTTTTTCCTGCAGTAATAGGTAAGTCAGTCATGGAAAGGAGGAGAGAGATATGATTCAAGGTAGTGATTACACTAAAAGGAAGAGATAGGAAACAGCTACGATGTTACCTTTGGTAAGGTGAATGGTGAATTTATAGCATGAAATCCTTTTATTGAGAATAACTTTTCATTGCTGGATAATGTGCTAGCCTTTTTTAGGAATCTTCAAGGCTGGTGGATGTTGACAGGTTTGCGTTAAATGTTGTATGGTTCTAGTTTGCTCTTTTCCTTATGGTGGTGGATTCTTTTGTAGAAACTTTGATAGGGACGATGTATAATCAGACACGTGAGGGATGGAATCTCAAATATAATTGACAATTCTAGGGAATTATTGTATTTGTTTGGTTGTGAGATTGTTATCAGGAAAATGCAACAGTTTACTAGCAATGTAGGCTGATAGAATCCATTGTGGAAATGCATACCCAAAAAGTTTATTTGGTCTGTTTTGATTTAGCTCTTCTTTACTGAATGCATAATCCCATGTTGCTTCATGAGATCCAAGAAGGTTTAGAGTAAAGCCTAATGATCTTTATAGGTTTTAGAGTATACAAGATGTCATCAATGTAGATTAAGGCATTATAGAGAATAAGCTCAAATATCTTCGTCATATCCTGTTGAAATAGTGAAGGGGCAACCTTAAGTCCATATGGCATAACAGTCCATTGGTATCGAGCGTTCGAAATACAAAAGGCAATCTTGTGTTTCTCTTGAAGGTCTATTCCAAGTTTCCAAAATCCTATTTTAAGATTAAACTTGGAGAAGATGGTAGCTTCCTTTAGAAATAGTATCTACGTTCTAATCTTCGACAATGGGAATTTATCATCCTGTAGGAAAGCATTTAGAGGTTTATAGTCAATGACTAACCTCTTTTTTCCTTGCGTCTATTCAGACCTTTTTTGACATAAAAAGCCTAACAAGCTCAATCAGATTTAGTGGGCTTAATAAGTCCTTATTGAAGAAGGATAACACATTCCTTTTGGCTAGTTTTAGATCATGAGGGTTCTTGCCTGGATGAGTAGCCTTGGTAGGATTGATATCTTCGTTCTTCTTGAAAAGAAGACGAATGAAGAAATCAGGATTCTTCCATAGAGGATTGGAATGAGAGAACTATGCATGAGACTCGAGACAATAGTCTAAAAGTTGGTCTCTCAAGGCTTCATACAGTGGTGGTACTTGAGTAAGCTCAAATATATTCTTGATGTCAATATAAGAACTGAAGTTAGCACGACATCAAATTCCTGTAGGTGAAATCTGTAGTGGAGATGCCTTACAAAAGACATTTATATCAATAAGAATATTTGGGCTAGGTAGATTATTGCTAAGAACCTTGCTCCATACCACACAATTAAAGGAAAAAACGAATCCTTATTTTCCTTTTAGTGATAAGCCCGATTTTGAAAGAATTTCCATTAACAATAGTGAAATACTCATCATGGGAACTCCATGCTTCAGGAGGTAAAATTCTAGGCTTCATAATGGTTATGTTAGATCCAGTATCCATGTACCCAATAACTTTAATGGGCCGATCATACTTATCTTGGAACAATAACTAGATTTGCACATAGGGATGAGGAACAGGTTTAGGGACAAGCTTGAGACATGTTTGTTATTACTGCAACATGTAAAACATGTCATTTTAAGAACTGGAGAGATCATCTTCAGAACTGGAGATATCAAAGGAGTCATCATCCTCATTAGAAAAATCAAGGCAACAACAAACTTAATGTCTTTATCTTCATTGGATTGTTCTTCCATAAGGTCTTCAATGTTTCCATAATCATCATGGATCAGCATAATAGCTTTAATGGAATCCAGGATTTTAATATTCCTTTTTGTCTTATGAGTAAATTGATAAGAAAAATGTCCTGATTTCTTACAAAGAAAACAACAATCTAGTGGTTTTCCTTGAGTATTTCTCCTTTTGAAGAAGCAGAAAAATGTCGACCTTTCTTTCTTCTGAAGGGCTTCTAACCCTCCTTAAGAGACATATAGGATATGTGGAACTTCTTGTAAAAGAACTTCTTGTGATGGTGTTGCTTCTTTGATCTTTTTCATCCTTACACTTGATCGTCAAATATGGATTTTTGCACGTTTTCTTTGACAGAGGATCACTTTTAATCATGTTCTTGAAGAACAATTATTGATCACATAACTTATCAAGAGAAGCTAAGGTGAGCTAATAGATTTCTCCAAGAGATATATCTTTCATATCTCTTCAAAGTGCAACAATGGTCCTTTGTAACTTAGGTTTTAATTCTTCTAAAAGAGAGGAAATGAATGTTTAACGAAGAGTAGTATCATTGAAACCATTGAGTAGATAATAAAGTTTCGTCATATGTTGGAAATGTTTTTGTATCTTTTCAATCCAGAGAACAACACTTCATTTCACAGTATTCTTGTCTGACCTATTTGTCGATGAGTTGAAAATCACCAGTGCACTCTTTATGAATTACTTCACAAAGCAATCTAGCAGATATAACTTGAACGAACTAAAGTCTAAGATATTCATTTGGACTTTGCCACCATTCTTGTAATGTACCAGTAAAACAAGAAGTAAACTCAGAAAAAAAATATGTCATAAAGGCTGATTTGGTTGAGTCATTTGTAAATCAATACAATCACCGAAAACATGGAGACACTCTCTCCATTTGCTAGGAGGAAGATCATTGAATGCAAACTAGGGACCTATAGTAGGTTTGGTCGGTGGTGGTGAAGGTCTAAAGGATTCAGTTCCTGTAGACTCGACTTCACTGATCTCTGGCTCAGATTTTGTAGGTTGAGGCATGGTCATCATGACTTGAGTTTAATCTGTAAAGTCAACGGACTATGTAGATTCATCGAAAGAAGGTTCAAACACTTCAGATGGTTCAGCTACTGCAGATGATTACTCAGAGTTGCTAGAATGCTTAAAGGGGCATTCTTCATCAAATATCTCAGGAATAGATGTTAATGCAAGAATTGTTAAGTTATAATGCTCAGAGGGACATTCATCTTTAGATATGGTAGGAACGGACACCAGTGCAAGAGTTGCGATGAAGTCTATCTGATGAGCTTTTTTTCTCTAGTAGATGGCGGAGTTTGAGAATTTGGTGGAGAAGAAGGTGGAGTGTGGATTTGTAAGGGTTTATTGCAAGGATAAGTTGGTTTAGGATATGGATCAGTAGGTTTATTGTATAAAGGTGATGGCTTATGAGGCTTTTAGGTTTAGGCTTTCATTTGATCCATTTGGGCTTAGTGGTGGAAGGATGAACATACTGCCTCATTAAAGGATAATTGAACTTGAATACCTTTTAGTAGTTAACTTCTTTAGCGTAAGTTGGTAGAGAATAGATTGGTGGGATAGGATATGTTAGTAAAGGATAGGTAGGTTGGTTAACTGGAAAGGATGTAGGATAAGCTCCATAAACAGTCTTATACTGTTCTTTCTACATGTTAGCTTCCATTTATTGAAGAATCTCTTTCACCCTTTTGAGTTTTTGCTCCTTGGTTGTGAAATCAAGGCTAAAATACCGAGTATCAACACAGTGTCGAGGAGTTTCATCAAGTTAGCCATTTGAGCTTTGTAAGACGTATACAGTTTCTGGATTTTTGTAGAGACTGTATCAACTTATTGGTGTGTAGCTTGCGTTTATTGAGTCAAACCATCAAGTTTGGAATTAATTCGTTGAAGGACTTTGTTCTGGGTCAAAGCATTATCATTTTGGCAGTTGAGAGTTTCATTAACAGGATTTGAAAGCATTGTTCCACGAGCACTCATGTTAGAGGAACGAATATATGGGTTAAAGATAATCCTTTTTTGTTAATTTGCTCGTCTCTCCATTGAAGGAAAATCTTCCTCATAAGTATTAACCATCATTCACGAAATTGGAGAGGGTGTAGTAATAATAGGAATAAAATGAATAACTGGTTGAAGATGTTTAGAGATTGATTCTAGATACTTCAAATGTTATATATCAACACCTTTGAGCATTTCACGAATATCTAGGTTATGGGCTTAGATTTTCAATCCAAGATTTAAAATCATCACGATCATCATGATGATAGTAAGTTTGTCGAGTAGGCCGACAAGTAGAGATCTCCTTTTTGTTATTGTTCTTCTTCCTTCGTCATTGATTATAAAGCTCATCATCATCATCACTGTCTGAATCAGGGTTCATACATAATTCACAGTCTGGTTGGCACATAGAGGGACCTACATCCCAAAAAAGTGTCCACAATGATGATTAACATAGATTAGTTCTCTATCAAGTTTAAAATAATGGATCGTAGGTCCATCTTTTCCTTCTATGTGAGCCAGAAATAAGTGAAACTGAGTCCACAGGACTGGAACCCTTTAGACCTCACCACCACTAACCAAACCTACTTCAAGTCCCTGGTTTACATTCTATGATCTTCCACTTAGAAAATGTAAAGAGTGTCTGGAATTTGGATTAATTTGGAAATGACTTAACCAAATCATCCTTTACGAGATATTTTGCCTAAGTTTTCTTCTCGTTTTATTGGTACATTAAGAGAATGGTGGCAAAATCTTGATGAATATCGTAGACTTCAGTTTGTACAAGTCACATTACTGTATTGCTTCTTAGAGTAATTGTTAGTAGTGTGCCTTAGGCTAATGGACATATGTGATTCATGTATTAACATTATGATTTGTTAATAATATATTATGAGGTATTCCTTTCATATATGCA
>JANZLX010000007.1:28674-41121 GCA_025531955.1 Erythroxylum orinocense | reverse complement strand
AGAGTTGGAAGAACAAACCCTGTTGACCAAGTACTCGGAACTTTTGATGTCGGGCACTCTTTCAAAGCTCAAAACTCGTGAGAAAAAGTTTCGCCCTGTTGCTGACCATCTTAATTCCCTCCACCATCTTCAGGATCCTATTACCTTCCCTTTCAAGTGGTCTTGGCGGGATGTATCTATCAAAGTCCAGAATATGAGGCATCAATACCTTGGTGTTAAGCAAAAGATCAGAATCTCCTCTACTAATGAGTTCAATTGGAAAGACGGTGAGAACCACTGGGAAAATTTCTTGAAGTATAAGGAGGTTTTTGGTGATGTCGAGCTTGATGTGAAAAGCAAGAAGTTTAATGATACTTGTGGTAGTGATCTGTTTAAAGATTGTGATGATTTAAAGTTTGGAGGTGATAGCGAGGATTTGGAGGACGAGGATGAGGATGAGGATGAGGATGCAGAAGAAGGGGACAATCCTGACGACTTTACTGCCGTCAATGGTGGTGTGGATGAAGAAGAGAGCACTTTTGAGGCTAGGAAGAGAAATGGAGAAATGGGTATTGCTCAAAAGGTGAAAATGAAGAAAGGTTATGGAAGAAAGAGGAGGTTGGGGTTGCTAGGGGCGCAAGTCATGGATTTGAGGGATGTAATGGTCAGGAGGGAGGAGAAAAGAAGAGAGAGAGAGTTTAACAGAGAGAAGTGCCTTCTGGGGAATGAAGAAAAGAGGAAACATTTGCAGTTTAGGCGGGAAACTCAGCAGACTGAAATGGAAGAGAGGATGGAGGATTGGGAAATGGAAGTGGAAGAAAGAGAGCTGATGTTGGTTAGAAGAGAGTTTGAGGTTAGGGAGAGGGTAGAGAGGGAATTGGATGAAGAGAGGAGAAAGAGGAGGATAATGGAGGAGAAGAGAGAGGAGGAGGAGATGGAATGGAGGGAGCGGATGGTGGGGTTGCAGATTGAACACGAGAAGGCTATGATGCAAATGCATGTAGATGCATGCCTGAATCAGATGCATATTCTTGGTGTTATGGCTAGACTTACTTGTCAGTTCTTTGGCTCAGCTAGTGATGGATTGAGTGGTGGGCTAGGGGGTTTGCCTCCACAAGTTCTTCAGCATTTGCAGCATCCTGGAGGATTGGGTGATAGTGGGAAGCCAGACGCAAATTCGCCATCTGAATTCATCTGAGACTGTAATCCTCCTGTCTGCTGTTGTGTTTTATTAGAGGAGCACTTCTTTTTTCACTTAAGAAAATGGAAAATTTTTTAACAACTAGATAATTCAAATATAAGTTAACGAAGATCTGATATTATAGTTTAGCTTGTAAAGAATAAACACATATTAGCAGACTAGAGTGTCAAATTTTTAAAGCAGAGTCATGTTATACTTCCAAAGAAAACAGATTTGCATGATCCTTCAGATTGCTTTGCACTTTAGTGGTTTTGGATAACCTTGTCACTTGGTACACTTTTGGTTTAGGTTTACTCATGTTATACTTCCAAAGAAAACAGATTTGCATGATCCTTAGATTGCTTTGCACTTTAGTGGTTTTGGATAACCTTGTCACTTCTTACCCTTTTGGTTTAGGTTTATCCTGTATATTATTTGATTTAAGAACGTCTCCATAGGAATGACTGCACCAAGGTGGAAACATTCTGCATCTGGATGATTAAGTCAGTGGGCTATTTTTTCTTGTAACCCACAAGATTGAAATCGTATTCTGACAAAAGTTTGGGTGGAAAGCATGGTTGTCTGGTTAACATCGCATGTTTAGAAGATATAGCTGCATTATATGACCTTATTTTGCTCTAAGCATTTACCCTCTACTTTTTTTTGATTGTTTATTAGGTGAAGTTAGTGTCGAATATACTTGCAAGCTTTTAGCAGCGGTGCATATTTATCTCATATGTCTTTTTCAACAATGATTGTGCAATTGTTTTGTGTAATTATTAAGACAAGTTGTTACAGATTTTATGTGGGAAGCGAAGACTTGTTAACCTAAGCATAAGGAGCACATTTTTAGAGAACTATTAGTAACTGACATATTCTTGAAGCTCGTCAAAATCGTGGTCTACACCAACAGAGCTCATCTTACTGCTGAATTTTAAATCTGCCTTATAGGAGTGTTCGAAAGCATATTACTCTAGCAAACTTGAGCCATAATTCTTTTCATAGATGTTCCCCAATGATTTCTGTGATTTTTTTGTCTTTGGCTATAGTAATTTCCACACTCATCTTTATGTCCTTCACATTCCTTCAGTTCCTACTTTTTGGGAGAACATGACATTCAATTCATGATGTAGCCGTGTTCTATTTCAAGCAGTAGTGGGAGGCTATTAGCTTCTGATATGAGCACAAAATGCAGGAAAAGCATGTTACTTGGATATGCAGAGGTTTGCAATTGGATGTCTGAACCTTATACTTGTTAGTAAGACAGCCAGTTGAAGAGAAAGTGAAGCAGTGTTTTCCAAAGGATTGCTTCAGTTAGTGGGGACACCTAAACCATTTTATGATCTTGGTATGTGGCATGGTCTGAAAATATTTGATGGGCACTAGAACTGTATGACATTTCTCTATTACTAGATGCTTGGCAAATTAGATTGGAAAATGAGATTAGAATTCTCATTGCTGTATACTTGTGTGACAAACTAAATAAATAACCGATAGGTAAAATGAATCATTGTGTTCTTTTAATTGTTTTCTTAAAGATTAATATCTTCTTGCAAAATGGAATTTAAAGTCCTCAACTTTTTCAGATTAAGTAGTGGCTATCTGTGTTATTATAAGGTTACACTTCCCCCTCTACTAGTCACAATGCAAGTTTCTTCTCTCTGTCCCTGCATCAAGGGATTGTTAGTTACTGTTTTATTCTGTTCTGTAAAAACAGAATTCTTCCACTTCATTCTTACGTCCATGCGGATTCCATTTTTAAGTATGTTGGTCAGTCGGCTTGCGGTATCTTAACTGCATAGGTGCAACATTTAAAAGTGTCTTTTATTATGCGGTTGCAAAAGGCTATCATGTATGCTAAGCAGATTGAAGCTCAAGATGGAAATGATGGCACAGAGCTGAAAGCAAGTGCACATGACCGTTAGCAGCCATCATGCAAATGTGGAAAAGACTTTGGAATTCAGATAGATACAGAAGTGAGCTAGCACTGCTGAGACTGAAGCTGTTGATAATGGTTGGAAATTTTCTAATGCTCAAGGGTTCTCACGTTTCTAATGTTTTTAACTTCTCTTGTTTGGCATGCTCTAATGTTAATATTTACCTATAGCCATGGATGCTCAGTCAGGTTTAGGATTCCTGATTGTGTAAAATGAGGAATGGGTTTGTTCGCATTCATCTTGTATTGGTTCTCTCGAACCCTATGATGTTGTAAACCTAGGTTGCACAAAAACAGTCCTGTATTTTGTGATGAACAGCAGTCAGCTATTAAAATTTCTCAGCTTAAATCGCGTGTTTCGTAGTGGTCGGCGGATAAGTATCTCAGAAAACATAAATTGCCAAGTTAATATATGTCATTAGTACAGAGCTCCATTCAGGTGTTGTATGTAAGTATCTCAGAAAACATAAATTGCCAAGTTAATGTATGTCATTAGTACAGAGCTCCATTCAGGCGTTCTACGTTAGTAAAAGTTTCTTCTTTTTGTGTCAAATTTTGTCTCGTCTTATCTATTTTACTGTAAACCACTAGCAAGCTATCTGAACGGGAGCAGATTTTCCGTTTGGTAGTCCGGTTTAAATATCATTCACAGTGTATAAGGTAAATCAGTAGACCACTAATTATTATAATATATTAAATATTATTTACATATTTATACAAACTTTTATGAATATGTGGATGAAATTAAATTAGATATGATTAAAACATCATAAATAGCATTGAAGATTTTGCTTCATCTTAAAGGGGCTTGCTTTCTAATTCGGGATGGATTATCCTGTGGTTAGTATAACTTGACTGTTACGAAGAAGAGATGACCTAATTGTTTCTATAGGAAAAGGGTTACTTACTTTTGATCCTGTTTAACTATCAAATTATTTTGGTGAATGCAATTCTCTCTCGTTCTATATATAACTGTAAGATTCTTGTCAAATAATAAGATATTTGCAAAAGAATAATTGAAATCTTCTTTCCTCCACTTGTTTAAATTTTGGCATAAGCTTTTTAATATGATTTTAAATTTTTTAAAACATTAATAATTCAGTCCAAGTTGTTAATTTTGTTAATAATTTGTTGATTTATTAGTCAAATTTTAATTATTCATAATATATAGCTATCTTATGTGTCATAATTAGCAAACATTTAATTAACAAATTACTAATAGAATTTACATTTTAAAATAAACTGTTACAATTTTAAAAAAATTAATCACTTAATTAAAATTTTTTAAAAAGGTTGATCTAGAATTGTTTCTCTCTTAAAATTTTATTAAAGTTGTAGCCGTTGAAGGCCTTGTACACAGTTCCAGAACGAACAGCGTCCATATCCAATCGGGAACATTCAGTGATAGAGACAGAGATGTACTATATCTACTAAAGAAAAGGAGAAGCTTCTGGAGGGTCTCATAAATACAGACCTACAAATAAAAGCGCATATTCTCCAGACTTCTAACCCAACAAACAATCGCAACGGCAATGGGAGATAACATCTTTGGGTTCGGGCATCCAATTAATCGGCTTTTCGGGAGGCCTCTCACTTTTAGTGAATCGTCGTCGTCAACAGCAACTCCTCTTCTCGACTGGTTTGAAACTCCCTCCTCCCATATCATCAAACTCAACGTTCCAGGTTCCATTCACTTGTCTACTCCTTCTTCTTAATTATTTCATCTCTTTCCTTTTTATTTTTTTCATATAAAAAATCTTCTTACAGCGTTTCCTTGTATGGGAAAGGATTTAGCAAAGAGGACATAAAGGTTCAAGTGGAAGATGGCAATTTATTGCATATAAAGGGAGAGCTTGGCAAAGATCAGGAGTCCCCATTCGCTGGAAAAGAAATCTTCTATCATGTGCTTGAGAGGGGAGTTCCAGGAAGCAAACACTTCTCTCGGCAAATTGAATTGCCAGAAAACGTGAAGGTTGACCAGATTAAGGCTCAAGTCCAAAACGGCGTTCTCTCCATTCTCCTACCAAAGGACACCACCACTCCAAAGCCATCCAACGTGCGTAATATCAATATCACCAGCAAGCTCTGATTGTATAACAACATATCCTTATGAGCTCTATGATTGCAACGTCTTCTCTAGCTATTGCGGTGCGAATAAATATGTATGATTATGGATGATTTCATCGCATATCAAAGTGATTGTCCAACCATAAATAATGGTCCCTCTTTAAATCTGGTAGTTGTAATTTTCTGTTATTTACTGGCGTGCATTTAGTTAAACGTTCCGCAATCATCAAACCCAGTCATCAAATAAGTGCTAACGTGCTTTCTGACAATTTTCCTTTCCTTATATGTTCTCTCAAGGCTAAATACTTAATATTGATATGCTCATTTTTTACTTATATTCTTATTATTTATAGCCATAAAAATTGCAACTAGATTGTTGTAATACAACTTTAGGGGCTTATAAATTGAATCTACAATTTTAAGCCTAGATGTGAAATTCTTCAACAATACATTATGCGAGGTGATCTCAAAATATGATACGAATTTAGATTCTATAGTGAAAGTAGCAATTAGGATCTGCTTGACACTTTTCCAAGAGATAGCTTCATCAGTTAGAATAAAAATATAACCAGATATTGATTTCCTTGAATCAATGCAGTCAGTAAAGCTTGAATCAGAATATTCAACTACTTCTAGGTTCTCAATTTACCTGTACAAAAGTATGTCTTTTGTGCCTTGAAGATATCTTATAATCTTCGTTACAGCTTTCAGTGGTCAACACCTAGATTACTCTGATATCTATCTAATATTCTAACAGTATATGCGATGTCAAGTCAAGTGCAAACCTGAGCATATATAAAGCTTTCAACTGAAACATATGAAATGTTCTTTATGTGTTTCCGCTCGAAATCATTCTTCAAGCATTGATTCAAACTAAATTTATCACCCTTTATTATGGATTTTATACTTGGTGCATGAGTCTTTCATCCGAAATTTCTGAGACAAATCCAAAATGCTTCAAGATCTTTCTCTATGGATCTTGATTCTAATAACATAAGATACTTTACCCATATCTTTCATATTAAAATTCTTTGAGAGAAATTGTTTCACCTAATATAACAAAAGCAAGTAAAATGTCATCCATGTATAACACAAGAAAACAAGTCTTACTCCCACTAATATTTTGATATAAACATTGGTGCATTAAATTCTCTTCAAAATCAAATGAAGTGATAACCTCATAGAATTTTAAATACTATTTTCAGAAGGCTTGTTTTAATCCATATATGGATTCATAATTGCCCTTTTCAAAAACTTTATCTTGAAAATGACAACTCCTACTGATCAAGTCATTCTAAAATTTTTTTGCATTTCTTGATTCCACAATTCTAGTACTGTGAGATGGACAATAAAATCTATACTCCTTAGACTTTTTAGCATATCCAATGAAATACCTATTAATGGTCCCTGGATCTAGCTTATTCTCCTGTGAGTTGTAAATTCTCACTTCAGATGGGCATCTCCAAACACGTATATGCCTCAACTTGGTTTCTAACCCTTTAAAAACTCAAAAGGTGTCTTTGAGATAGCCTTGGTTGGAACTCGGTTTAATATAAACATTGCCATCTTTAGGGCTTCAACCTACAGGAATTGATGAAGTTTTGTGTTGCTCCTTATACTTCTTACCATGTCCATTAAGGTTCAGTTTCTCCTTTCTACCACACCATTCTAATCCGGAGAACCAGGCATGGTATACTAGGTGATAATCTCATATTCCTGAAGAAACTTCGTAAAAGGACCAGACGCTTATCCACTTTTAGTGTATCTACCATAGTACTCTCCTCCTCTATCTGAACTCACGATTTTAATCAGTTTTTCACATTGATTCTCCACTTCAACCTTAACCATTTTAAAGGCATCCAAAGCTTCGTCCTTAGAATGAAGTAAGTAGAGATGATAAAGTATTTCGGACTATTTGCATCCATATCAGGACAACAAATATCTGTATATATGATTTCTAACAGATTTGTACTCCTCTTGGCATCTCTTTTAGATTTGTTAGTTTGCTTACCCTTAATGCAATCCACCCAAGTCTTAAAGTCATCAAAATCCAAAGTACTAAGTACTCCTTCATTTACTAATCTCTTAATTCTCTCAATGGAGATATGTCCTAATATACGGTGCCATAACATATAGGATTCTTCATTCACAACACATTGTTTCAATCTAACATGCATCATCATTTTATAACTGAATGGAAAAAAGATCATCAGATAATGTACCATAACCAATAACTTTAGATCTATTACATAAATTGAAATCATAATTTGAAAAGTTAAAGGAAAAACCAAAAGGTACAAGTCTTGATATAGAAGTCAAATTTCTAGAGAAATTTGGAACATAAAAGGTCTTTCAAAACATAAAATAAAGCCACTGCTCAAAACCAAACTACAAGCGCTAATGGCTTTTACATGTGAACTCATCTTGCTTCCTGAATAGACGTATTGTTCATTTCCTACCGACTTCCTTAAGTTTTACATATCCTGCAAGGCATTTGAAACATGAATTTGAGAACTAGAATCAATCTACCATGTGTTATGATTAACATTAACGATATTAGGTTCATAACAAACAAATGAAATTGGAGTACCTTTCTTCTCGAGCCAGTTCTTAAATTTAGCGTAGTCTTTCTTCATGTGTCCCTTTTTCTTACAGAAGAAACACTTTGACGGTTTCTTTATATTAGATTGAGGAAAAATTTTGCCTTTTCCGTTGTTTTTGACATCATCCGACCTCTTCTTTTCTAAGACGGTCAAATTCACCCTTTCACCCTCTTCCATCAACAACCTCTCCACTTCTTGCACACACATGGTCAACAGGTCATTGATTGACCACTTGTCCTTATGTGTGTTATAAGTGATTTTGAAAAGACTATATTGTTGGGCCTGAGTTCACAGAATGTAATGAACCAGGAAAGATTCCGATATTGTTACCTCCAAGGCTTTCAATTGAGCCGCTATGTCCCTCATACGCATGATATGATTAAGTACGCCTTTTATTCCAATGAGCATCAAGAATGACAACTGAATAATTAAGGTGTTAGCAAGGGCCTTATCAGATGTAGCCAATTGCTCATCAATGGCCTTCAACAGATCTCTGACATTATTATGTTGTTCAACAGAACTACGAATACCAACATATATTTTGGTCTTTATGAACATTACGGAGAGGCGATTAGATCTCTCCCATTTCTCATAAAGAACAAAAGCGTCTGGAGTAGTGGTCTCAGTCATACTCGGTGGTTCCTTCTTCTTAATAGCATAGTCTATATCCATTCAGCCTAAATGAAGCAAAATTTTCTCCTTCCAGACCTTATAGTTGTCACCTCTCAATTTGGGAATATCACACTTAATATCAGAAATATTCACAGTCTGAGTAACTATAAATTCAAAAAATCAAAATATATGCTTGTTATATATAGTTTGATACCAATAATAATTCATGGTTTACCAATATAAATCATGCTTTTAACAGATAAATCTAGTGATATAAGACTTGTCTGTGGGCTAAAGTTCTACTCAATTAGATTCATCCATAACTTTATGACAAAACTATTGAATTATGTTACTTCTCTTAATTCCTGTGGATAGATTAAGAAATATAATCCAATATTTCATCCTAATTAATCATACAAATATAACAAAATTCCTGTGGGTAAATTTTATCATATCACATATAATTAATTACAATTAACTATTTAATGTGATCCTAAGGCTAAATATATAATCGTAATTAATTTGAGATGTTGTAGCTACTCCCAACTAATTAAAATCATATTGATCACTCACATTACCATAAGCTTAAATAAAGCCTAAACATTTGCATCAATTAATAAATAATGCAAGTAAATCAAAAAATAATGCACAAATTATTTAATATAATTTTGCATGTATAATAAATCAAAAAATAATGCAAAAATTATTTAATATAATTTTGCATATATAATGATCATAAATTTATACAGACAATTTTTGATTAATCATAACTAATTTGTGAAAATAATTAAACAATTATTACTAGTATGTCAAAATTTAATTCCAATATTAGACATACAAATTAAAAATTAATATTTTCATAAAATATTAATGCCAAAATGATTTTATAATTAAAATCACAACAAAATGGGTTAGGTCTTGATTAACTTGATAATTACTAATATTGATATAATTAATATTAATAATTAAAAAAACACGATAGAGTCATCTTCAACCTCCAGCCGGGTCCGGCTTTATATCCAATGCACCAGGTGCACAGAAGGCGCTAAAAGATGGATGATGGTTAGCGATGGGACGATGACGACCAGTCCACGTGCGTGAGACGTAGGAAAACTAACCATGTGACATTGCATAGATGGCGACGTCCGAAGCCATCATGTTCGGTCATCATCGTTCCTCCTCTCTTCACAGTCCAATCACCGTTGGGTGCTTCATGGAGTATCAAAACACGACTATAACGTCCATCATGTACAAAAAATGTCGAAATATTCAACAACCTCGAGCTCATCTCTTATAGACGAAAAACAACAAGAACAGAGCATAATAGAGACAGTTTTTTCAACATTTTATAAGCAAGACAGAGGCACTGAAGCTCTAATACCAAATGTAACAATATTACATGCATTTCATAACACAAAAAAATGTATGTGTAAACAAGACACATGCATATTATTCATGTATATAGCAACGGAAGCATAACCGAATCAATATTCCTCCAACCATTGCTTCACGGATGTCCAGCAACGTCTCTGGATTTCGAATCTTCTACCCTCACTCTTACATGATACGATGATGTCTATTTTCATGTGTTGGAGGATAGGGACCCAAAATCGGTTTTTAAACCATTTCAACACCTCTACCCATTACAGAGGAGGAAACTCGGAAGCATGGGCATTAATGTATGGGTGATGAAGGTTTAATGCATTAAATGGACCACAATCTCAATAGTAGGAATGTTAGGTAGATTTAAAAAATCTTACAATATAATCTGTAAATCTCTTTCTAATTCTGTTTTAACTTGCATATAAAGGTTCATAGGCCTTTCACAAAGTGCAATGAAAAACAATTACATTCTTTCAAACTCTATTTATTTTTTCATGTTATTAGAGTGAAGAGAACAACTTGGACTTGATTTAGTCAAATTAGGTAATTTTTCGTGTCTAGGGGTGTAGTAAGGAAATTGGTTAATCGGTTGAAGGGTAAAATTGGAGTGGTAGGTTTTGCCATAGTTGTTATTGGTGTAAGTGGTGATGGAATGAGGGTGAGGTTCTTCTATTAATACAGGAAGTTGTGGACAAAAAGATGAGGTTGTGGATGCTTCTATGTAGTTAATATGACTAATAGACTAGATGGTAATGTTTAGGTGTGTGAAAATGCTAGGGTTTGTTGTATTCTGGTAATAGATTTTGTTATAGTTGAAATCGAAGTTATGACTGGTGTTGATTATGTAAATTTGGTAAAGCAAAGTATTTGTTTGTGGGTTATGTTTGTGTATTACTGAAATTGGATGAGTGTAATAAGGATTTTAAGAATGAAGAGAAAGCAGCTAAAAAATGGGAGTGATTATGTGAATTTGGTAATGCAAAGTATTTTTTTATGGGTTGTGTTTGTGTATTACTGAAATTGGATGAGAGTAATAAGGATTTTAAGAATGAAAAGAAAGTAGCTAAAAAATGGGAGTGAGCTCTAAAACTATGATAAAATAATCAGAGTTTGGAAGAATGTGGTTGCTTTGTATATTTTTCATACCTTTAAAATCACAACTGAAAAATTATTCTTCAAACAATTTCAATGTGATGGAGTTCTAGTACATATTAAAGGTGCCTTTGTCTAATATCTTACAATCAATGGCATCACTTATCACATTTCGTATTCTTACACTCCTTAACAAATTGGTCTTGTTGGACGCAAAATTTGTTATATTAGTGAAATAAGTCTCATCCTTCTTCTTTTTTACGCCTATTTTCCTAAAGTTTTCTAGTTTGAAGCTTTCTCCACTGCTGTCTAACTTATCAACCTTTTACCCATTCCTATCCTTAATAACAATTTCCCTCATGAATTACTATCCACTACCCTACCAAATCTCTATAATTTATGGGTTTTTGAATGTACTTGTTTCCTTTTCTTAATTCCACGCACTCTGATAAATTCACACTCAAATCTATTCTATGTGTCTTCCTTGGCTACTGTTTTTGTTGGACCCCGTTTTCGGAGCCCAACATTGGACATGGAAGCATGAAACTTGAGCGTGGAGGGAAACTTAGAAGTTGAAACTTTAGAAGAAAGATCCTTCGGAAGTAAAGGTCGGCGTCGCCGCGGAGAAACCTTTCGGGATTTTACGCCGCAGCGAGCGAATTATCTTTCGCCGCGATGAACCCGCGATTTTATCGTCGCCACAACAAACTCACCACGCCAACGAAAATAAAAACCCACAACCCAAAATCAACATACCTTATTTAGTGCAACTTAAACCTTTTTCAAGTACTCAACCCTAACATTTACTCTACTAAAAACATAAAATTTCCCAACAACCATCCTCAAATCTAACTCAAAACAAAATGAACTTATACATAAACACATGAAATTTCCAAATCCAAAAGCATATGTCATTAATAACAACAGTAAGAGTCTTACAAAGCTTTAATGGTATTTCAAGCCATAATACATCAGTTGAGTTTAATAACCAAAAATACAAAATACACTTGAACTAATAAAACTTGAAATGTGGCTAAAGCCTTGAATTCCCAAAAATATAACTTAAAAATACAAAAATATGCCAATTCGGAGTGATGCTGTAACTTTTGACTTACTCGATCTCTTGCTCATCACCTAATTAGGGGGGAGGAGAATGGGGGTGAGCTATAAAACTCGTGGGTAACAATTTTATAACTGATAACAATCAAAAACCATTAAAAATATTCATATTCTTTATATAAAGCACATTAAATCATGAAGCGCATATTTCTCAAAATTCTCTTTTATCAAACAAATCATAAGCAACATATATCATGCGTTCATCATCTTGTTGACAAATCATAAGCACATAGGCACATCGAGATGATTTGGGTGGATCCAAAACAGAACATACTACACATTTTCCCTAAGGATCCTGTGTAGCCGTGAACAGAACGTACTATTGCAATCCCACTTAATGGTCTTGCGTAGCTGTGAACTTATGGGAGTTCATGAAGGAGCTCCATGCCACTAGCGGACAGGCGGGAGAAGCCTTTTGTCAAAGTGCACTTGACTTAACTTAGGGGACCACTACAAACCCACATAACATGTATTTC
>JANZLX010000007.1:3412-28574 GCA_025531955.1 Erythroxylum orinocense | reverse complement strand
CTCTAACTTAATCTTAATTTCTCCATTTAATACTTCTAATTCCATCAATCTAAGCAATAAATCCTCCAATCATTGACTTGCTAATTAAACTCTAAACAAAAACAATTAATCAATCAAAACCTAAAAAATAAATTGAAACCATGCTTATTCAATAAGAAAAGAATTTGGGGGCCAACAGTTTTCAGTATAAAGGCTATTGTTGCTTTGATCCTTAAACATCCAAACTTTATATTTTTTACCATGTTTGTTTCCTTGAACATGATTTTCTTTATGCTCACTCTTTATCCACACCATCTACATCCTTACCCACCATACTTCGCTCACTTCCCTTACCTTTCACTCCACTCCCTCCATCTCCTTTACCACTAAACTTTGTACCCCTCCACCACCTCACTAAACACAATCTTCCTATATAATGGTCACATGAATTTGTGACCAGATTCATACTTCTTGACTATTTTCTGACTACATCACCTATTCCATGCTTATTAATCTTCTCCTAACCTATGTCATTTACCCAAGCAAATAAATTTTCTCACTGGAGTCAGGCTATGCTTGGTGAGTTCACTGCTATCCATCGCAATGATACTTAGGCTCTTGTTCCTTCTCCATCAAATGCTAACATTGTCTGTTGTAAATGTATGTTTCACACCAAACGTAATCATGATGGCACTATTCAATGCTATAAAGCTTTTTTGGTTTCCATAGGTTTTCACCAAGCTTATGGTATTGACTATATTAACAGTTTTAGTCTTGTTGCTAAACCTGCTACTATTTGTCTCATCCTCACCATTGCTTGTTTGTAAAAATTGGTTAGTCCGCTAACTTGATGTTAATAATGGCTTTCTTCATGGTCATTTTCATGAAAAAGTCTTCATGTCCTAACCTCTTGGTTTTCAAGATCCTCACTATCCTCAGTATGTATGTCATCTTGACAAAGCCTTGTATGGTCTCAATCAAGCTCCTAGAGCTTGGTTACATCGTCCGAGTCAGGAATTTCTTGACTTACACTTTACTTTCTCCAAATTTGACCCCTTATCTCTTCATTAACACCACTTCCTTTTAAATCACATTCGTCTTAGTTTATGTGGATGATATTTTGGCTACTGGTTCATTTCCATCCTTATCCAAAATCTTCATTCCACTTTCTCCATTAAATACTTAGGCACGCTACATCATTTTCTTAATCTTGAAGCTACTTCCACATCCACCGATATTCTTCTTACCTAAACCAAATACACCAATGATCTTCTTCCTTGGGCAGGTCTTGATCATTACAAACTTGTTCACATTTTGATTACTCCATCTCTCTCTATCCAAAAATTATGGCATACCCCTTTTTGAACCCTCTGAGTATCGAAGTGTTGTTAGTGCTCTTCAATATCTTTGCCTTACCTGGCCTAAAATTCAATTTGCTATGAATAAGGTCTCCTAGTTTTTTCATTGCCCCACTGATGTGCATTGGACTACAGTTAAACAAATTCTCTGTTATCTTTGATCCATATCATCTCACGACATTCACTTTCTCAAATCCTCCTCACTTTAATTACATGCCTATTGTGATACTAATTGGGCTAGTTATCCTAACGATCATCGCTTTACTTTTAGATGTTGCATCTATCTTGGGCCCAATTTAATCTTTTGGAGTGCTAAGAAATTGCCTCTTGTTGCCAGATCTAGTACTAAAGTTAAATATCGAAGCATTGCTCTAGTCGCAGCAAAACTATGTTGGATCACTTCTATTTTGGGAGAAATTAGTTCTACAATGTTATACCTACTCTCTGGTGTGATATTATTAGTGCTACATTCCTTGCTTTTGATCCAATCACTTATGCTTGCACTAAGCACATTAAAACTAATACACATTTTGTTAACAAAACTCTCTACATCAGACATATTGTATCTACTCTTCAAATTATTGATGTTATGACCAAGCCTTTATTTTATTCAATTTTTCGATGTCTTTGTCACAAGCTCACGATTGCCACCCGTTATAAGCTTAAGAGGTATGATAATGTTATATTTACATGTATCTTAAGTATTCAATATTTGTAAATAAGATTATTTATCAATATTTGTACATAAGCTTAGATAAAAAAAAAGGTAAAATTATTAGTTGTAGTATAGTTTGTAAATCTTTTTCTGATTCCTTTTTTACTTGTATATAAATGCTCTAAAGTTTTTCACAAAATGCAATGAAAAATAACCACATTCTTCCAAACTTTGTTTACTTTATCATCCAGAATAAACTAAAACTTGTGGTTTATATATGTAGTATGTCAGTATTTGGTTTAGATGCTAATCCTAGTTCAGTACAAAATTTAATTACAATTATTTTTTTTAGAAGATGAAAATGGTATTAATTTAAGGAGGAAACATTACAACCAGATCAAGATCTAAAAATGATCAACGAAAGAAACTTGATAGGGATGGCAGACTGGCCTGGTCCTCGTATGAATTCAATGGGCCAGGCCCAAGTTGATCAAACCTCGAGCCCTGTTTTCCTAGCATGACCGAGTTCAAGCCAAAGTCAAGCTCGATTCTTGACGGTTACCGCAAAACAAATTTTTTTTGCTTAAAAGAAATTCAGAGTTCGATCCATTACCATCCTTAAAACTAGATGTAAGAACTAGACAGTAAAAAAAGCTGATAACCTTGGCTTTAATATTCCAAACTAATTACATTACATTAGGTGTGAATCCTGTTGTTTCTCCATATCCCAAGGGAAACTCATCAAAGAACTTTGATGGAACTCGTTAGTAGAGTAACATTCGGATGTTGGACAACCTGTATCTTATGCTTGCGTTAATTCCATTGGTAATGATTATCTCTTTAGCGGTACTTTTTTTGGTATGTTATTATATTGATAGTGGTAAATGGTAATGCTAAAAGTAGGTTTGTTTTGATAATCTTTAAAAATTATAAAATAATTCTTAAACTTAATCAAAATTTTAAAATAGTCTTTTAATTTATTGTTCTTATAATTTATATTTTATATAGACTATTTCTAAAAATTATAACAATAACAATTTATTTATTTCTATTACCATTACTTTTCAATTATTTCACATATAAATAATATTCAAAATTAATATAAAATATCATTTAATCATTGTACAAGTATAAAATTAAAGATAATACAAAATACTTAAAATGTTACAATTTTAACATATAATAAATAATAATCACTTCAAAATCAAATAAAAAGAATAATAAATTTTCATGACTCAATTATTAAAACAAGAGTTCGTGTCGAGGAATACAAAACTGAGATTTACAATTAAAAATTCTATATTTATATAGCATATATATAATTTAACATATGCATCAATTATAACTAAAATTTAAAGAAGAGAAGAACTGAAAACTTGGAAGTTCATTTAATCAAATATCTGCTCAAATCATTTTAACCTCAATTCTCATTTGGTATATAATCTTCGTCATTAAGAAGAGTCTCATTATTATCGTCGTTCAAGTTCATTACGCCAAATGATATGTCAATATTTTCCTATTTAAAATTATCTTTCAAATCACTCTCATCTTTCAAACTCAATTCCTCTAAAACTTATTCCACTAAAAGATCAATAAGATTAAAGCAAATTAGATCTATAGAACTACTTGTTCTATTAAGAGTTATAGTAAACAAATAAAAATAAATTATTAATAAATTATAAGAAATTATATTAAACTTAATAGTGATAATAACATACCTTTTTTAAAGCTTTAAATTGTATTAAACAAAGATCAAGTAGTTTAATCTTTTGTGTTCCATTTTATTCCTTCTCTTAAAATAGATGAATTCAAATATACATTAATTCCTTTCACACCCTACTGCACTCTCACATTGAATTAGAATTTGAATCATAAACCTTTTCAATTTTGAAACACTACTTATGAATTGGTCCAACCAAGCAACTGTAAAACAACAAAAGTAACATTATAAACAAAATAAAGCAATGATTATTTTCCAACAAGTAACAAAAGAGTGACACATCCTGATACACGATCATGCCTCATACTATATGCTTGTAAAAAAAAAAAGAAACAAAGAGATTTATAGCCTAGGGAAAGGGTATGTTAGAGTTTGTGTCCCCTAAATATAAATTTATAGTACAACTTAAACAATGCTTTGTAAACTAATCATAATTTCTCTTATAAACACTGATTAAGATGATTCAAGCATATGTGAAAAACTGAAAGAGTGATATACAAATTTTTTTATTTCGAGTTTTGTGAGTTTTTGAGTGATCCACTGTCTAGAATGAGTTTTTAGACATGAAAAACAATAAATAGACATGGGAAAGTCTAATTTAAAGGAGATTGTTGTTATTCTTTCATTTCTAAACTTAGGGTTAGTAGCCAAGGGAAAGACAAAAAACATATAAGAGCAATGAAGTAGTCGTTTTTATAGGAAAAGAAGATAAAAATCATCCCAATAACTGAAGATTATCATTCAGCATATTGAGATCAACTCTAAAGTTCTTTTTATTTTTATTTTCTTTGTTTCTTTATGGTGTTTGTTAGTTTAAACATCATTAATGGTTAACTATTTTATATGTCTAGATAGGAGAGAACACTAGAATTTGTCTTTGTATGAATTTATTCATTTTTATTTATTATATGAGATTTATATGCAAATTATCTTGAATTGTTCTTAAAGTGAATTTATTAATGTTAAACTTTAGATCTACTTCAAATTCACATACAGATGCCTCGAGAGAGCCTACTTATGAGTGGATTATGAATTAGGTAAAAAGGGTTGAATGGGATGTTAAAGATTGATGTGCATAATCTCCTTAGTGTTAAGGTGAAACCTTTCATATAATTTTATGTATCTTAAGCATTTAAAAGGGTGTTAGAATAGTATAGATACGTGTTAACCATCCAAAAAGTAAATGGTTGTAGTTTAAAGAGAGTTTAGTTTAAATGTCAAAGAAATTATATCGGTCCAAATGATAAATTCATTCTAAATATATTAAGTCATTCTATCTCTAGTGGTTGTTTACTCTACCTAGTTTAAAATTTAATTTTTAATCCTCAAACATTCGTTTCTTTTATTTAATTGACTAGCTACTAGTTTTAGATTTTTCTAAATCCGTCTTGCTTCTTTGAGGAATGGATCCTTACATACCATTGTATTACTTACTAATGATAGGTAAACTTGCTTTAGTTATAGAAAATAGATCAGTAATAAAGAAAACTTAAGTAGAGATAACACATATCAAGTTTTTAGCAATATTTTTTAAGAAGCGATTTATGTTTAAAAAACTCGATGACTGTTTCTCTAGTCATTTTTTTCCTATGTATTGGTATTTTATATATATATATTCTTTTCTTTTCTTAATTTTTAATCCTTTGGTTTTATACTTGGTGTTGTGATGACTATAATTTTAACGAACTTATTGATATACAGTGAGCACATAAACCCACATTGGAGTATACAAGCTTATAAATGATATTTTTTCCCAGCGACGAATCCAGGATTTTAGTCTTGGGGGCTGGCGCTTATATATATGTATATATTCTGAAAAAATTTTAGTTTAGGGGGGGTTGGCGCCTATATATATATAAAATTTTTAGTCTAGGGGGGGCTATAGCCCCTGCCAGCCCCTAGATCCGTCCCTGTTTCTTCCTAATGATAGTGTGACAACAAAACACTTTATGAAGCTGGAACAGATATATGGATATGTTAAAGAGCTATCTAGATTAGGGATGGTAACTAGCGAGGCTCAACTTGAACCCATGAAAATAATTTTCTAGGTTTGAACCTAATTTAAAGCCCAATTAAGCTCAAGTTACTTGGCCTAAGCTTGCGTTTCATTAAGCCTCAAGCAGTTTAAATAAAGCCCAATTAGATCAGGATAGGCTTGAACAATTTGAAATTGATCAGGTTCTAAGCGACCTAAAGCCCGATTAGACTAGGTTATGCCCAAAAAACTAAGTCCACGTCATGTTCAAGGTTGTTTTCAACTTGTACCTAGAGCTACTACCCTTAAATTACTAGACACAAGAATCCACTTCCCCGTAAACCACAATTTCAGGTTCTCTAAAAATGTAAAAGATTAATCTATTAAGCAAATTATCTAGCCAAAAGATAAGAAATGGAGAGGTATTTATGAGTTGAGTGAACTGCTAATCCAAAATTTCCTTATCAAAATATCAAAAACCACCATTGATGTCCCATTAAGACATCATGATAAAACCCTAAAATAACTCAACATATTTGAACCCAAAACTCAATATTTCCTAAAAATAGTCTACTTTACCATAAAGGTGATTAACCCATAATGAAGAAGAACCATAAAGAAAAGTAACAACAATACAGAAAATGTATATAGAATCGGTCATAGAATCATCCCAGAAAAGATAAAAGGGAAAATAAATTGGATATCAAAAATCAAGATACTTAAAGAGGTAAGTCATAAAATGAAAATCCAAATAGATAGACTGAGAGTTTGAGAGAGAAGTTGAGGGTTGAAATGGTGGATGGTGGGAGGGGAGCTTAGATGGATAACAAACCAAACAATAAATAACGCATAGAGAAACTGTTTTGTTTACACAATGTTATTTGTGTATATGACAAGTTTGGAGTTTGAGTCATGGAGCTTGATATTAAGCTTAGTCAAAAGACCAAAATTTTTAGAAAGTCCAAGCTTGAATTGAAACCTAGTCAACTTAGGTCATGATTGTTGGCTTTTGGTTAGCCAAATTTCCTAGCCTTCTTTAGATAAAATTTTAATTTTAGACATTCTATAATGGTCTGGATTTATCTACAAAGTAGATGGTTCATGTAGCAGCTAGGTGAGTCTTGTGTTGCAAAAATCTAGAATTCAACTTAGAATTGATTGAGGAGATAGCAAAGAACAATTATCAATGGTAATTAAGTAGGGGAAAGACAATAAACCCAATAATTATACACAATGGAGGAGTTTATGAGGAAAATTAATAACTTGAGATTATTAGGATAACTTGCACAAGAATTACGTTGTGATTGGTTTAGGGAGGAGCATAGTAGTAATGAATTTAAGATTGGAAATCCTATTTTCGGACAATTGAACAAATTGATTATAAGGGGAATTGCTAACAACTTCAAACTTACCCCTATAGCAATAACTACAATCCAAAATAGTGAGATCAATCGAACTTCTTATAGAGTGGGCAAGAAACTCAAAGGCAACCTCCACTGAATATTATCAAAAATAATAACATAAGGAAAAACTAAACTTAGAGGAATTATAATGAATTTTATAGTCATAAATAAGGCTCTAATTTAAAATTAGAAGATGTAAATCTGCAATATAAAAAACCATATTGGTTAACTAGCTAAGTTAGTAGCTGATCGACTCCAAAGATCGTTACGTACCAACATAATGCTTAATTTTCAAGAATCTAAGAAGGTGACCACCGTGAGGCTAACTAATATCAAAGAAAAGGAAGCTAAGAGTGAGTAGGTTACTATTGAAGAAGAAGAAGAGAAGAAAAACAAGGGAATTTTTTTATTTGTACTTTTCTCCTTTAATTCTTTTATTAAATCTGTGCTGTCATTTTTAGGATTTTATCTATATACCTTATAGATCTTTGAAATTGTTATGTTCAACCTATGAGCCTATAATTTATGTATAAATTAGTTAGCCTAAAATATTGTATTGGTCCTAAATTACCAAATTAAACTTTAGTGAAAGAATAAGCTATTAAAGCCTAATTTGCGAAATGAGCCCAAGCAAATTGTATAGGATTGATTAAGCATAAGGTGACCTAATGATTGGAGTTGCTAAATTAGATTTGTATTTAGGTAGACCAGGGCATACGGTCACCTACTAGGCATTTATCCATGCAAGAACTAAAAACTTGAATATGTTTTGATATTAAACAAGTTGAAACTTTTAAACAAGTTAAATACAAGTATGAATATAAAAGTATTTTGAAATCTAGTGTGCATATTTAGTTATAAAATAACAAAATGGACTTGACTTTATATATTAGGTGGCTTAGAAAGTCACAGGCTAAGTCGAAGGTCCCAAAAACTATAATAGTAAAAACATAAAATGAGAATGAGAATTTATTTTTTTTCCAAACTTTAAAATATGAATCATTCTTATAAATAATTGAAGCATATTAAAAAAAATAAGAAACTAATAAAAAAAACACGATGAATCAAAGGGTGTATCCAAAAATTTGGACCCTATAAAAAAATTTTTGTTCCTTATTTTTATTATCATATTATGTTGACAATATATAATAGAATCTACTACGCGAAAATAAAGCGTAAAATGATAAGAGGAAAAATGTCAACATAATATGATAATAAAAATAAGGAACAAAAATATAAATCATGTTCAAGCAAAACTATAATAGAACTAAACAAGATTTAAGAAGATATAGGAATTTTAACCTCATTTAGGTCTTTTTTCATTTTTACTTATGAGTCATGACAAATTGAAAGCCTAAAAAAATAGAGGAAAATTAAATATTAAGAAAAAGAAATAGTCCTATTAATAAAATTTATAAAATATAAGCTCAAATAATTTTTAAAATTACATTAGTAAAATGATTATAATTTTAATTGTTAAAAAATTTATCATTTGAGTAGTATGGTTTTTAGTGAAATTTGGATTTTTTGCATAACTTACCTTATATACCATACACGCATGTATTTCGAGTAAAAAGAAAAAATAGGCTGAAGTCTATATATTACATTTGAGAATGTAGTTTAGAAATGTTGAACAATATTTAAAATTTGACAAAAAGAAAAAAATAGTCTCAAGTCTATATATTACATTTGAGAATGTAGTTTAGAAATGTTGAGCAATATTTAAAATTTGACAAATAATATGCTTCCAGTTACATAAAAAGGACAATCAGACAAGAGAATGGTTAAGCGTATACATCTTACAAAGTGTCTATTTTGGTTCCACTTTTGCTGGAAGGGTATAGCCGCCGCTGTAATCAAATGCATCATTTTGGTTAACATATTTTTTAGGTAAATCTTCATATGGATGTCTAAGGGCACCTCTGGAAGATCCAAAATCTGTTGCAGAAGAGGATGCAGATGTTGAATTTGTATTAATACCATCGTTCTGCAGTATAATTTCTATTGCCTTGACAACCTCACTCATGGTTGGACGGTCCGCGGCTGATTCCTCAACACATTGAATGGCCAAATCCACAAACGTCCTAAATCCTACCAGATTTCCCTTGTTTCTAATTACCGCATCCATGATTTCCCTTAGACCATAGTGCTCTTCATCATTCTTATCCAAAGCCATGCGCACCTCGCGGACAATGTACTTCCCCTTTTGAATGGGCTGCTTAGCTGTTATCAGTTCTAACATTACAACGCCAAAACTGTACACATCGCTCTTCTCGGTTAATTGCTGTGTCATGTAGTATTCTGGATCCAAATAACCCTGCCAATAACCACCGCCATCACCTTAACTAAGCCATTAAAAGTTACAAATTTCCTTATGAGAATTGCTGGAGATACTCACCAGGGTTCCCTTGACTTGTGTTGAAACATGCCCTTTTGTACCGTCTGATACCAATTTAGACAAACCAAAATCTGCAACTTTGGCCGTTAAATTTTCATCCAACAGGATGTTAGTGGACTTGACATCTCTGTGAATTATAGGAGGGTTTGCGAGCTCATGTAAGTAAGCTAGTCCCCTCGCTGAGCCAAGAGCAATCCGGAGTCTCCTTTTCCAGTAAAGCTGAATGCCGGACTTCCCTGCACCAGAGACTTTTATTATATATATAGTTGGCAAAAGCATCCGTTTTCTTTTATCTTCTGTCCAGACAATGGAAATTTATTTCCTCTATATTACCAAGAATAACAGATACACCCGTACAGGGATTAAAACAGCCAAGGTAGGTCAAACACAACATATTTAATGCATTGGCTAAGAAGATACCTGACAAGCTTTCTCTTAGTGTTCCATTGGGCATATATTCGTATACCAGCATCTGCTCTCCTTGTTCAAAACAAAAACCCACAAGGCTAACAAGGTTCTTATGATGAACTCGTGATAGCAGCTCAATTTCAGTCTTGAACTCAAGTCCACCCTGCATTGATCCTTGCTGAGCTCTTTTGATTGCCACCGTTTGGCCATCAGA
The DNA here is from genome assembly GCA_025531955.1 of Erythroxylum orinocense. Lineage (NCBI taxonomy): Eukaryota > Viridiplantae > Streptophyta > Magnoliopsida > Malpighiales > Erythroxylaceae > Erythroxylum > Erythroxylum orinocense. Next base: position 18,464 of record JANZLX010000007.1, on the reverse strand, counting down.
AAGAATTCCTCTATAGACCTGAAGATGAGACGGAATCATCAGGAATATCATGAATCAACTTGGAAAAGCCTGATCAGAAAATCCAGGAGTTTCACCTTGCCATATCCTCCTGAACCTATCTCATTGTTCTCATAGAAGTTTGAGGTGCACTTTTTAAGTTCATCATAAGAAAACCATCTTGCGCCCTTTAATTGTGGCGCAGTGCCGCTGTCTTTTCCACTTGACGCCCAAGATGCTGGTGTGAATAACATATGTTAGTAAGCTAAGCGAAAAGTTTTCAAAAGGGATCTCATGTATAGATTTGATTACCGAATGGTTTACTTAATCCAATGGCTTTTTCGGCTCGTTTCTTTTGGCGAATAGCATACATCGCTACTCCAACAAGGCTCAAAACCAAAATAGCGCAGCCAATTCCTATCCCCAGAACTAAACCAGTGCTCAGACCAGGAGCCCCGTGTGCGGCTAACAAATGTACAACATTTTTTTTTGGTGAAATTCAGTTCAAACACTAGCAAAGGAAAAGAAATCAAATGTTTATCCTACCTGGAAAAGGGTAAGGAGATGCAGTAAAATAGTAAGGACCAAATTCTGATGGAGGCTTGTAGGTTTGATTGCTGAGTTCAAACCCAATTCTTTGAACTTCAGACCTATTAAAGTATATTCCACTGGCAGGAAAGAGTGAAACCTGCACCTGAAGGTAGTCATCCGCGTTGAAAATAGGGCTGGAAAGAAAAACTGAGCCAGGAGGTAGGCGTAATGCTACCCAAATACTCATCTCCAAGGCATGAAATCTATTAACATTGGACACATCTTTGAAAGAGATTCCTCTGAAGTAAAATGTGCCTTCTAACGGATAGGCACATTCGCAACTTTGAGGGCTAAGCTTCTGGTCTAGGGAACATGTTTTGCTACCACAATTTGCTAGGTTAGTGGAATAAGGCCTCGTAGACTGCTGCTGAAGGCAGTAATTGGTATTTGATAGGGCAGTGCACACTGGATTTCCTATAAGTCTGATGAATCATATTCCAAATTAAGAATGAAGAAGGTAAGTGTGAAATACATTGACGCCTTTAGAATTGATTTCTCACATTAATGTATTGGTGTACTCCGCAGTTAGATTTACAGAGGAAATCTGGTTGTTCTGCAGATCAATTAGTTGAAGTTTAGGACCAACGCTGTCATTCATATTCAACGTACCACTCAATGCATTGTTCCTCAATAACCTGGAAAAACACTTTCTTCAATTTCACTACAACCCTTTAGACTATCAAAAAGTTCATATTCAATTAAAAAAAAGTAAAAACTGACACTGTTTCTAGTCGTGGAAAGCTGAAAATTTTTGATGGCAAAGAACCTTCAAGTGGTCCATATTCTACAACCCTGCAGTGGATGGGACAAGTAGAGCATAAGACATTACAGAATTAAGATCTCAGGTGTAAGAGAGGGACGAGACTTACAAAGCAATGAGCGATGGTAAGGTTGAGAACCAAACAGGAGCAATAGACGGGGAGAAAGAGTTGTTGCTAAGGTCCCTGCTCAATAAAACATTTATAAGCGAAGTTGAAAAAACAAATGCATGTATAAGACTTTCCAGGTGACGGACTTACACATAATTGAGGCTATTCAAGCGAGTAAAGTTTGGCAACGGGCCTTCCAGTTTGTTGTGTGCTAAATTCCTGAAAGGCAGAGAAAAAGTATAACAAACTTGTTGTATGACTGGCCTGCGAATGAATGTAAAATATGGATATGGAGAATGGATGCACCCACAATGTGACCATGTTCACGAGGTTGTCAAAGGTCGACGGAACGTTTCCAGTCAGGCCATTTCTATCAAGTCGACTGTGCACCAAATCAGAGTTGGGTTGGAAGTCAGAATAATAATCTCTATCCCTTAGGCCTAGGCCTAGCTACTTGAAAATAAAATAAGCCTAAATCACAATGGTTGCCGCTTTTTACTCACAGAACCTCAAGTGTCTGAACTTGTCCCAATGTAGATGGGATGCTTCCTCTAAATTCATTTCCGTCGAATAACCTGTTAACAATAATAATCACAAATCAATATAAAATCATTTTGAAACTGAAAACAGCTGAAAATTAAGCAACTTACACGTGTATCAAAACCATGCGGCTGCTGAAAAGTTTTGGGGGAATTGAACCTGAAAGTTGGTTTTTATTGAAATGGCTGCACGCAACGCAGGTACGCATGGTCATATAGTAATTCCAGTTCAGTGTAATTATTCATTCTTAATTAATTACATTACATACTAGAGCTGGGATTGGTAAATTATACTCACAAGTGCTTACAGTTAAGAAGGGAGTCCAATCCCGGGGTATTTTTGGACGTGGAGATTGGAAGAGGCCCTGTCAATTGATTATCAGCTAGGTCCAGCCAGTAGAGTTTTGTGAGTTTGCCCAAAGAGCGGGGGATTCCACCGGTTAAGTTGTTTGAGTTGAGAGCCCTACCCAACAAATAATAATTACTAATACTATGGTATGTATTATTCCTCACATGATGCTTCTTAATAAATTCTTACAGGAAGGATAACTCTGTAAGGTTGCCCAGCTCATCAGGAATATTACCAGTGAATCCACAATCCTCTAATATACTGAACAACATAAATTAAAAGAATTTGTTGAATATGGAAAGGAAAACAACTGGAGACTAATTGTTATTATGATTGGATATCTTACAGAGTATTCAACTTTTTCAAATCACCTAACCGTGGAGTGAGGGAACCTGTGAGCTCTGGGTTATGTGACAAGTCCCTACAACATAACTTAAATAAGGTTTTCATATTGATATTGCAAATAAAACATAAATAATAATAAACTCACAAAGATCTCAATTCCGTCAAGGCCCCGATGTCACCACTTAGCTTGCCTTTGAGGCCCAAAGTTGATAGCCCCCTGTATAAATAAATGTGTGACGGATACTCATATACTTTATTTAGTTTAATTAAAAATAGACTATATGTATAAATAAAAAATGCAAAAAAAAAAAACAGTGTTCATACTATAAATAACGTTTATTTTTTTCTTATTAGAAATAAAAATATTAATATAATAACACGACTATTTCTGTTATTGAAACATTATTATTTACTGTATTCTCAAATTAGCTGATAGTATTGTTGCAATTTGAAATTCCCAGGAGTTTTTACTACAACTGGAGTGAATATATATATATTGAAACAAAACTTAATAGATGTGAGAGACTAGCTCACATACATCAGGTTATCCTCGTGTAGAATTCCTTATCTCTATGATTCTAATCTGAAAAATTAGTTACAAGAACAGACAATAATCCAATCTGGATTTAGAGAATGCTCACTCACAATGCTGTCACTCTCGAATTGTTACATGTCACACCTTCCCATGTTTCTCCACACGGATCGCCAGAATGGTGCCAGCTTGGTGGAGTATTTTCCCAAATATCCTTCAGGGATTGGAGCGCTGCAGCTGCAAGAAATATTCCTTCAAGCCTTCTTTGATCCATATATTATTTATAATTTATTTTGCTGGAGAAGAAGAAACGAATAAGGTGCATTGCTTACCATCACGAGGGTCCGTGAAGCAGAAAGTGACTTCAATTCCTACGTTGAAGAAAGCCAGAAGATAGAGCAACCGGATAGCTGCCATTGCTTGCTGCAAGCCAACGACAAATTAAACCGTTGATGTGAAAGCAAAAACAACACTTATTGACAGCACTACTGATGAGAAGGAAGGACGAGGTCCGTTTATCAGCTTAACTGACAAGGGGAAAGAAAAGATAAAGGAAGCAAAAGGCTTGTCTGACCCCTTTTCCAGTCTTTTAATTGATTTATCTTGTCTTAGAAGCCACTCCATCTACGTTGATTTCACTGCCACCCCAACAACAATGCTAATCATATTTGCTTGTAAATTACAAAGTATCATTTTGGATTGACCAATTGTTTGGCTTTTCTTTTGGAGTCAATCTTAAGAATTCTCGCGTATGCTACATATGCTAACTCTACAATTGGCCGGCCATATCATTATCGTCCCTTCATTATTAATAATTTTGTTAGCAATGATGAGATTAAGAAATCTACAAGAATTTCAAAGTTAAATTCCACATATTTCTAATACTAGGAACTTGTCTACATATTAATCAAGCCTTTGATTTGGAAGAACAAATTTAGACTCGGTCAAATGAACATGTTAGTATGCTTGTTAAAGATGTCAATGTGCTTGCTTTTAAATAGATCTAGTTAGTAATGTAGTAGTTATTAGTTTTGATCATTTATTATTATGTTTGTTACAATTTTCAAATAGTTATTTTCAAATTGTTACGTCTGTTTTTTATTTAGAAGTTTTTTAGTGAATAAACCAACCAAGCAAAAATTAAAACAAAATTCAGGTAATTCCAAATCCCGTTCCATTTAAGTTTTATTTGGGACCTACGAGCATCATAGTACTTGGGATAAGTTAATAGCTCATCTCTGGACTGTAGCTAGTGTATTGGAAGTACTAATTGCCTACAAATGGTCGGTCGTGACGCCGACGGATTTATCAATGTCTATGTGATAGTCATCAAATTAATTTCATTTCCACAGTAACCAAAAACACCATCATATTTTTGGAAACTATTACTTCACGTTAACGACATAATCTTACAAGCATGCAAAAGATAAACATGAACAAATAACTTCATGATATTAGGAATGTTTTATCAATCGGAGAACTCCAATTCTTATTAATACATTAAATAAGTTTTAATATATCACATCATGCTTTTAGCATATATGAATGAGTTCAGCTTCTTAAATTTTATTGCTCCTGATATTTACAACTAGATAATCACTGCTATCTTCTATGAACATTAAAAAATATTGAAAGTGAAAATACAAGCGCGGAGTTAACAGCTACTAATTAAAAAATAAAATAATGTCATAAAATAGGAAACAGTGTCACATAAGTACAAGACAAAAACAGCTCCAAGTTATGCTGTAGATAAATACAATATAAGATTACAGGTAGTGCACCGTGAAAGGGGAGACCATCTTTTTACCGTTAGCGATGAAATGAACTTGTTTTTCCCTCCTCTATTTTCATTGTCTTCTTCCTGTCACTGTTTCGGCTATTGTTGTATTATCTGCCATGTCGGACTCTATTGCCTGTTCTTCTTGTACGTAACAGATCTCTTCTATAAATTGTTTTGTCACAGAAATTTTACTATCACCTGTTCTTTGAGTATATACTCATATTTTCCCTATCTGGTTAATGTACCTTTAACACCCGCTAAAATTTTACTTACTGGGGCTGCAACTTTATTTAACACTCACAAGCCAACTTCCAGCATTCTTAAATCACCATCAACTGTTGTGTCTATGAAGTAGGGAGCTCCTTCAATGTGTCAAGAGCTGGATCAGAGCAATTATCACAGGAAAGGAAGAAGGCATTGCTCCCTTGTGACATCAAGATATTGTAAGTGTTCTGATAAGGAAGCAGAACCCATTAGCCCAAATTTATAATCTTCATTCGACTCAATCTGACATTGTCGAGCGATCTGGGGAATTTCGACAATTGGAAGCCTTATTTCCTAGTTCCAGTTAGGATTGCATTCCAACAGTGTTTCCTGTTTTAGTTATTAGCCTCCTTTTGCTGCTTTATCTAGTCTTATGGCTTTATGCCTTGCATAGCCCTAGTGGCCTGGCCGTACATTAATTTTCTCCGTCAAATGAATATATTTCACTTATGACTTACCCAAAAATGAAAAAGAAAAAAGAAGTGCTTCCGTACAATTTAGGATTTGATTCATCACTAACTTTCAATTTAAATATTTAACTATGTTTTACGACGTAATATTAAATAGGTTCAAGTATTTGACAATTTGTCAGGACACTACTCTTTTCTGTTTAGTGGGTGTTTTCGAAAAGTATTCTCTTGTACAACCTAAAGTTTTAGCTAACGTGACAACGGAATTCTTTTCTTTTCGGGCACATATTGTAATGCATATCTAACAATGAAGATAAATTGCAATTCTTCATATCCTCTGCCGCTTCAGCCTGTGTTCTCAACATCTAAACTACTAAAAGCAGTTCACAGGCAGAATAAACCATCAAGCAAACATCCCATATTGTACACACAAAAAAAAAACTCCTTTCTTCTTTCAGTATGGAATCGGACAACGTTTAATCCAAAGTGAAGAAGTCAAGATGCATCGAATGCTGCTATTGAAGGAGGAATTTTATTGGACATACTTTTTCTTTTCCTTTTCGTGTATTCTCTACTTGCCTAGGTACATAGATCAGGGTCCTAAAATTCACAGATGTCAAAATAAGGCTATAACATGTTACAATGGTAGGATCAAACACCAGAAATAAGAACTGCTGCTACACGTACTAATATTTTCTGATTTAGCCATATGTTATGAGATCACAGATGATGCAAACCTATTTCTCTGTAAATTTCATGCAGAAGCCTTCCCCATCTCATAATCATGTTGGCAGGAGTTGTGCACTTTATCGGAAGCCTCGGCTGTTTCAAGCTCCTTCAAAGCTCTTTTTGCATAGACAGTGAAAGCAACTACAGTAATGACTGTAATAATGATGGAGATGATATTATATATGATTTCCACAGCAGTCAAGTGATGGTTACCATACTGGACATCAGCTATTGTCCTTATTAACCGACCACTGCACAAAGAGTAACATATAGTTTAATGGGGAGATAAATATGGATCATCAAAACGAATAGGAACTGACATTTCAAAATTTTCACTGTCAAGCCACATTAGCAAAGTCTTGGTAACTAAATCATCAGTGCCAAATAAACTGTACATGAAGCAGATATCTTGTGTATTCCATTTGAACACAAATTCAATGAAGTGGGCAAAACAACTGAGGCAAAATCACTAGAACCCACCTATAAATATAGATAAAAGCTTCAGGTACCATTCCAGCCACTGAACCACATAAATAGGGCCAAAATCTCATGCTTGTTACCACTATTGCATAATTGAAAATAGTGTATGGAAATGGTGAAACCCTAAACAGTGCAACCACACGAAATTGATAAAACCAGCTCCCTTCTCCAGCAAGTCTTAGCATAGCAGCTTTCTGGGGCCATTTCTTTAGCCATTGCTGCACGTTAAACAACAGATTTTTCAGAGTCAAGTGACAGAAAACTTCAAGCATGACTAACAGATTGTCTAATTCATCGTCATGGTTTAACGGTCATGAAACTCACATGAATGCGCTCACGGAAAAATAGCCCAATCCAGTAGGGCAAAACCATCCCTATTGTTGTTCCAACCATTATTATGATGAACCCAAGACCATATCCAAAAATCATTCCAGTCAACCACATAGAAGGGCCTGAAGGAAGTAACACCACAGGGAATAATGCCAGAGAAGCAACAAGCACAAGGGCAAGGACTGGACGACCAAAGGCAGTTGCTTCCCATTTCATGACAGGGTAAAGAACCTACAATGAAATAGATGGAGCTTTAAGTGTTAAAAGATAACACTTGAACAGCCACAGATTTGATTATGACTCGTAGATGGTTAGCAGTGGGTGTGTGCATCAGCTTCATGTTACACAAGATTCTGGGTTAGTCACAAAGAGTATAGGGTCGTAACATGAATTTTGATAAAGAAACTAAAGTCACATCTTAATTATACAGAAAAATTAGGTGAACATCAATATTGAGTTCGTTAACAGTCTAGAAAACCTAATTGAAGTTGACGTCAAAGATTCCTGGATAAGATTCAATTTCATATTTTCAACAACAACAAAAAAAAAAAAAAAATTCCTAGATAAGAAAGAAATGTAGGGAAATGGAAGGAGGAAAAGGAAGCTGCTGAAGTAAAGACCCGCATCAGCAACATTAATTACATTATATGTCAAATTGTTCTTAAGTAGATATACTAAAAATAAAAAGTAATTCAAAGAAAAATAGAAATGACGCCTGTACACATCAAATGCTGCTGTTCTGCTGTAGATCAAAGCTAAACTGAGTTTGAAGGATGTGATGGAGAGAATGTACCTTTTCTAAAAGAAAAGGAACTCCCCATTTCAAGAAAATGAGTAGACATATAGTACCGAGAATGACCCATGCTAACACTTTGATCCACCAAATGAAAGATTCAATATTTGCACTAGCTTGAGGCTGTGAATTGTGAGTTTCAACTACCCTTGATTCACTGGCTACAACAAGTCTAACATATTCATTCTCTTCGCTCATGGGATGCTCAGAATTTGACGTGCCGTCATCTTTTTCCAACTCATCAGATGCTTGCGGCAGCATTGTCAAGCTCCCTATTCGTAGTTAGCAATATAAACAGGAAAAGGAACAGGTTCAAGAACCAAAGAAAGGAGAAAAGCACAGTTCAAAATAATAAAGCAATGAAGTCAAATGAAACTCCTATGATGTGAAATACACCCAAAAAAAAAACACAGCAGCAATCAAAGGCAGCGGAGAAAACTGGTCCAGTTAGGAATTAGTTTGGAAAAACAAACAACGAATAAAAGTAAAACAAAACCCAACAACAATTGGTAAATCATGAGATGAGAGTACAACTGGCAAGTGATCGCAGTTGATAACTGACCTCTGAAAGCCCTGGAATGTGTAGATAGAAGACGTTTAGGAATTGACTCACTTTCTTGTTAGAAATTCGTGCAAGAAAAGCATAATTTTCAAGTGAAAGAAAATATTCACCAGATTAAACAGGTGAACATCGGAGTTGCAACATACATATAGATAAACACATATATAGGTCGAAACCAGAATTAAAGAACAAATAGGAAAAATATAACTCTATAATGGGTGAACAAAATCTAATCAAGGTTTATAGAAATTAGTAGAAATAAAGAACAGTAACTTTAATTTGATAACCAAGACAAGGAAAAGGAAGTTTTAAAACCCAGAAAGGCCGCTTAGAGCCTCTGTGCTGTAGCATGCCAAACCGTGGATTTTGCTTACTATAAAACGGAATTTGAGAGAGACAGAAAGGCACCAGTAGTTTCTGCTGGTATTTAAGTGAATTAGTCGGAGTTGGGGCCGTGGAGATGTCGCCGACGACAGTCTTCCTGCTTGCAAACGTAGAGATGAATCAGTTGATATTCTCCACGCAATTAACACTATGATTACAAATTCATTTGGGCTTTCTTTCTCTTTTTCTTGTCCTTCAAATCATCTATTTGTTTTCGCGTTTACTTTTCTTTCCTTCTTATTTCAAATTTTTGTATGTATAATATAATAGCGTTCAAAAGGGGAAAATGTGCCACCAACCAGACTCTCATTTCAACCCTCGATTTGTTCTTTTTTTGACCTCACTTATTTTATTTGTACAAAGTTTTTCTCTTTTTCTTTATCAGGTGTCCAAACTTTGTTAATTACTAAAGGCGACATCCAGTAACATTTTGTATCTTTGAATTTTAAAAAGTTTATTTAAAATCATTCTTTACATTTATTGCTTATTTTTATTAAATTTATCAGTAATCATTCAGATTCAATTCTATTTATAAGATAACAAAATATAAAATTTAAATAGCTATCTTTTATAATAATAATTGCTTTTAATTTCAAAATTATAATAATATAAATTATTACTAGATTAATTAAAATTAAATAATTAACAATATTTTCTTAAACATAATATTTATTTTATTATATAATAAGTATTTTCAAGCAATAACATATGTAACATAAGATGGGTGGAGGGAGGGGGAGGGAGTTTTTGAAAAAAAAAAAAAATCTCAACTTTGCTTTGTTAGTATGTCTTGGAAAAAGAAAATTTTGACTCCGGCCACTGCTAACAGACGATAATCCACTATGCCCCGTTGGGCTGCCACCAAGGCGCCCACTGCTGCTTCAGTTGCCAGAATCTCCTTCGGCGATCCCCTTCCGGTCTAAATCACACCTATGGCTTCGAAATCTCCTGATCTGCAAAACCCCACACTTGGACCTACCATTGGATCACAAAACAACACAAAAATCTTGCCCAAATCCCATCCACCCTCCACTGCAGCACCCATCAAACTGCCAATCCCAATTGTTCCAAAAACTCACCGAAGTCTATCACAACCCCTTAGCCACTCCTATGCTGTCTCCGGTGATGAGGGAAAGGGTAGAGGCGTAAGGGTTGACCCGGCATTGACCCGGCTCTTGTTCTTCTGTGTGCGACAGCACCATCATCTTCTCCCACTCCACGGGATGGGAAAGAACCACAGTGGGGAGACATGGATCGGAGGCATCCTTCATTGCCTACAGCCACTGCAATGCTGGAGGAACCCTTCCCACCGCTAGGTCCGATGGGTTTGGCTACAGTGAAGCCCAACCCATCGCCTGTTCCTATCCCACAGTAAGGACTGAAAGTGAAGCCATGCCAAAATACCTCATTTGACAGAGAAGGTATTTACAAACTGCCCCTTTAATTAATTCCAATTTTTCCCTTGCAGTGCATGTTAATGAGGAAATAGGGAAACCTACGCAGAAAATTGTCAAATCTGTGAAAAAACCTTCAGATTCTCTTAGGTTGAGAAAGTCCAAATCACCAATTCCAATATTAGATTTCGATTTTCGGACATACCCCATGACACATCGACTGGGCCCGTAGAGATTTCGGATGACTATATAGCTGATAGTCTCCATCAATGGGCCCGATGCTTAGTTGGTTTCTTTCTTGGGCATAGTATGCCCTTCCTTGCCATGCAATCTATTGCGATGAGGGCCTGGAAGATGCTTGGTCTCGAGGATGTTATATCCACAGGCATTGGGTTTTTCCTTTTTCGTTTTCAATCGGAGGAGGCTTTACAATTGATCCTCAAGCAAGGCTCATAAACTTTCGGTGGGAAATTCATGGTTTTAAAGCAGTGGCATGCTCATTTTGTTTTGACAAATCACAAATTTCCAGAGTGTCAATTTGGGTACAGTTACATGATCTACTGCTTCCTTTATGAAATGAGCGATGTCTTGGTCTTCTGGCCAGCAGGATTGGGAGACCCTTTAATTGTGATCAACACAATTCTGACAAGACTCGACTCTCATTTGCTAGACTTTGAGTTGAGCCTGTTTATGAGATTGAGATTGCTAGTGGTATGAGCGGTGAATTGATCCGTGTCCGAGTGGAGTATGAGTGGATGGCCATTCTTGTGTCCCCCCAACTATTGCAGCACCTCAGGTTGCTACTCCCACCACCTGAGAGGTGGTACTAGACCAGAGTCCCTGAGTTGTGGCTCCTTCTCCTACAACTTCCCCTTCTATGGTTAGGGAAGCAATCCAAGTTCCTACTCGTGACGATTTGGGGACCTCAGAGCATGATCACGATGTTGTTACTGTGGAGCGATTTACTCTACTTCGACTGCCTAGTCAATCCTCAGAGTTAAGACAGATTGTTTTTGCTCAAACACAGGTTAGTCTAAGTTGGATACCTAGTCCAACTATTTTTGTAGAGGTGAGGACTCCTCCTAGCCGAATGCCTTGTCTTCTAAGTTTAAAGGCATTTATTCCTAGTAATAGTCACGGTTCTAAATTTGTTGGCACTTTTGGCGATTTTTCACTTGATGGCTCGTCAGCTCCACTTGCTCATATTTTTTTGGGGTTGGCAAAGGATAGAAGGTGTGAGGGGCCGAACCCCTTTAGTTGATTTTCACAATTCTTTTGTTATTCCATTTCCTATGATAGGAAGTTGGAATATTATGGGCCTTAATGGCTCCAATACTTAGTGAGTGGTTCAAGATTGGATTCGGCATCATGATCTTAGTTTGGTTAGTCTCTTGAAGATAAAAGTAGCCTCTCAAAACCTGGAGTGTGTAGTTTCTGCTACCTGTTAGGGATGGGACTATTTGAGTAATGTGGCGGATCAGTTTGGCTTGACAGTAGCTAATGGTTCCACTAACCCAGATGCTAGGCGAGAGCTCTGGGATTTTCTTGGAATGCAAGCTAAGCGCTTTACTTCTATGCCTTGGTTAGTGTTGAGAGATTTTAATGTCATTCTGAGTCACTCTGACAGAGTCAAAGGTGATACTAGATGGTACAACCATATGAATGAGTTTGGGCAGTGCTTACACGTTGTAAAGCTATTACGGATTCCTTACCAAGGTTTGCGATACATTTGGCATAATGATCAAGAGGGTTAGGGTTCTATTCTTCGACGTTTGGATTGGAGTTTCGGAAACTCTACATGGTTTTCCTCTTGGCCTAGAACCATTACAGAGTTTCTACTGCAAGATATCTCCGATCATAATGCTATGGCGATTCAGTTCAGAGTTCCGCGACAACAGCCTCCTACTCCTTTCAAATTTCTGAAATGTTACGTTGATCACACCAACTTTTTGGAAATTGTTAGAAGGGTTTAGGCTGCACCTGTAAGAGGGGATCCGATGTTTTGTTTGACTCACCGACTAGATTTGCTGAAGTAGGAGTTGAAGTCCTTACACTTTCAGGATTACAGTCACATTTCCACCTAAGTTAGAGCCGCACGAGCCCAATTGGCTATAGCTCAGGCAACCTTGGATGCTTCCTCATTCTTGCCGAATTTAGGTGTTATTAGCTCCACCTCGCTCGTCAATACTCCCAATTGGTTCAAAATGAGGATTCCTTCTATCAATAGAGATCTCAGGTCCAGTTGCTTACTCTAGGTGACCAAAACACTATTTTTTTCATAGATCTTTGATCCACAGACAAGTCAGAGGTAGGGTGCATGGATTACTGGATGAGCCAGGCACTGTTATCATAGATCAGGGAGCATTGGGATAGATGGTAGTAGATTATTTTCAAAGCATTCTTAGTTCTTCCCCCTTGATACCTTCAGTTAATGTTGCTATATTCTTCACTTGGCGTATCCCAGAGGATATGGTTCCTTCCTTGGCAGGCCCAATTTTAGATGAGGAGACACGTACTGCTTTATTCTCCATCTTTGAGGATAAGGCTCCGGGGCCTGACGGTTACACCTCTTTTAGAAAACACCTCTTTTTTCTAAAAGAGGTGTTGGGATATTATTATAATAGATTTCAGGGCGGCAGTGCAGTATTTTTCTCTACTTTTGTTATGCCTCAATGTGTGAACTCCACTAAGATCACTTTGGTTCCTAAGGTGGACAGCCCACAAATACTGAATGACTTCAAACCGATCTCTTACTAAAATGTCCTTTATAAGTGCATCTTAAAGGACATTGCAATTTAAAGTTGTTCTACCAGAGGTGATTGGGAGAGCTCACATGGCTTTTGTTCCGGGGTGGAAAATTGTGGATGCCATTTTTCTTACTTAGGAGCTTATGCATGATTATCACCTTGATCGCTTACCTCCACGGTGTGCTCTTAAGGTTGATATTCGTAAAGCCTTCGATACAATTAGTTGGGATTTCATTCTACTGGAACTGAAGATTATTGGTGTTCCTGATTGTACGACTAGGAAGATTGACGCATGTCTCAAATCTGCACATTTTTCTATAGCCCTTAATGGTACACTGCCTGGTTACTTTTTGGCCATATGAGGGGTGCGATGGGTGTTGGACCCAGTTTCTGAAGCCCAACAACCGGACTCATAAACCTTGTGCTTATTACCCTGTAGGGTTATTTGCCATTATTCCACCAAGTTAGTGTGCCCACACCAATCAATCACCCGAATTACAACTAGCCTTCTTCAAAGAAATCGTAGCTCTAAGTCTCTAGTTTGTTTTGAATCAAGAATCATCTCAATCGGAGTTCTACAACTCAAGATAAACTTAAAAAGCTAAAGCGTGTTCATACCCCAATCATGCTCTCCCAATCGACCTTTCACTTACTCTAATGCAAACTTTCTCAAAACAACTTTAAAAGATACAAATTTTCATGGAGAGACAGAAAAAGATGTTAGGAATCCGTTGCTTCAAGAATCACTTCATTTGGAGGTCGGATGAATTTGTGGGGAAAATTCGTGCACTGACTTTAGGGAAAATTTCTGGTGATTTGGGCAAAGTTATTTTCTAAAAAGTTATAGGTCTTTCTTTTATCTTTCCAACAGTATATAGCATGAAATTTTCAGTCATCTAAGTCGAAAGTTATGGTCCTTATGAGGGCAGATTCTCTGGAGAGTGTAGAAAGTGATTTAGAATCATCTTAGTTTGACTCTACTTCGCCTTAGTTTGCTTCGTCTTAGTTTTACTCTGCTTCGTCTTAGTTTGCATCATCTTACTTAGACTTTGTTTCGTCTTAGTTTGACTTTTGTTTCGTTTTAGTTTGACTTTGCTTCATCTTAGTTTGCATTGTCTTAGTTTGACTTTTGCTTCAACTTAGTTTGACTCTGTTTCGTCTTAGTTTTGCTTTGTCTTAGTTTGACCGTCTTAGTTTGACTTTCTGCATCGTCTCAGTTTGTATTGTCATCTTCTGTTCCATTTTTATGTTTTTAGAGGCCGAATCTCCCTTTGAGTTCTTCACAAAAGTTGTAGATCTCGAAATCTTCTTTCAAACTGTCTAAACATGAAATCAATCCGACCTCTATAGAAAAATTTATGCCAGTTGCACCAAGATAGGTACAAATTGATTCATGGTACAAACATGTTCGATTCTTTCGAGTATGCAGTCTGTAGCACCCCACTCCCGCAAGGCCCGAACTCGACATCGACAGTGATATCTGAGTCCATGCCTCGCAAGGGTGGTGTGCTAAAGCACTCAATCACTCGAAAATTGGTATAATTGTTTTTTTAAAAACACAAACACACATGCAGAAGACAATAACCAAATGGGGCATAAGCTCTTTTCAATCATCTAAGGCAATTTAGAAAATTCTCATATGGCCATTTGGGCCCTTTCACAATTACAAAACACTTGAGTCAATTCAAAATAAAAATTTATACAAAAGTTGCGGAATAACAATTCAATACAAATTAAAGAAATGCAATGCAGACGCGAATTGATCCCAACCTCTATCCTTCACTTGAATGTTGTAGGTATACTCCCATTGGCCTAACGGGGTATTCTTCTGAGTCCTGAAAGATAATTGCAAATTTTGAGTGAGTTTTGTGAACTTAGTAAGTGACCATCATCGATGGCCCACCCAATCACGTAACACATAGTTCATACATCCCACTTTATTGCACATTTCACATTA
>JANZLX010000006.1:35098412-35117864 GCA_025531955.1 Erythroxylum orinocense | reverse complement strand
TAAATATGCATAAAAAGTCACAAACGACACTTATTTTGAATAATTAAAATTCCTCTAAAATGACACTTATTATGAATCGGAGGGAGTATATCAAAAGATCTATCCCACAATCTTATCCGAAGCATGTGAAACTCAAGGAACCAACAACTAAAACTTAATTAATTTATGGTGTATTTAGTTAAGATGGATTAATGTTAATAAAACTTATTATTATTATTTAAATAAATGGTTATAAATAATGTATTTTAAATAAATTATCTTATAAATAATGAGATGAATAATCACATTAATTATATGAATAAAAATATTTTGTATTTTAATCCGTTACGTATTTAATTAAGACGGAGAAATGTTAATAAAACATGTGTTTCTTGTAAGCTCGATTCAAATACTAATTATATTTATTGGTCGAGATATCAATTATTGTCTTATAATTATGAGATAAATCTATGTCTGTACCTACTCACATTCTCATGTTTGATGAAAATGGTGTCCACATGTGGAAACTAAACTTCACATGTCCACAAATTACAGAAGAAAACAAAATTGTGTCTGATGCCTCTAATTCTGGTTGCCAGCCAATATTGAACGCACGAAAGTTCTTAGACAAAATTTGGTGGTCGGTATATATAAATATTAATATCATTCGATCACAAATCTAGCTAAGTGCCTATAAAAAGTTTAAAATTTAAAAGGTTCAATCGATATTAAATCGTCATAATATTAATTAAATAATTCCGTCTATTTCTTTAAATTTCATTCTTACGAACGTATTCCTCAAACGAGATACTTAACGCGATAACTAGAACACTTTACGAGTCCATTCGCACAATGCCAAGTATGTATCTGTATCCCCCAAAGGTATGTGAAAGTGAGATGTTCCCATTCGGTCGCTTCTGTCGGTGTTTTTTAGTGGAAACCAGATTTTCAGGGGCCATGCTTGCTGCTCACTCGTGGGCACGACTTATTAATTTAATTTATGAACTGCACTTTAGACTTGGATTTTTCTTTTTTTGGTTCAGACTTTCTTTGAGAACTAAATGATATTGTAAACAATTCACAGACAGAAAAGGGACATGGGTCACCATGTCTTATGGTGTTTCCTATAAAAAATAATAACAATATCAAGCTATATATAAGACTTAAAATTTCAATGGAGTTGGTAGTTTTGTATGGTTAAATATACTAAATTCTAGTGATTTTTTTAATTTTATACTGCATTATTCTTGCTTTGAAAATTATTACCTACGGTTTGATAATATTATTAGTTATTATATTAATTTTTAGTTTTTTATTTAGAACAATACTTAAATTGTGAAATTATCAACAGTTAGCAAATTCAACCATAAAAATCTCAAATTGTCTAATTTTTCGGTTCAATTTACTTTACTAACTCTTGTTGTTAAAAATTGATCAATTTATTAATTTATCGATCAATTTTTATTGATTAATAAGTTCTTATAAACTAAAATAAATAAATAAATAAAATTTCTTTTAACAATCTCATTTTTTAATTAAACTTCAAATTATTTGATAGGTAAGGACATTCTTTTTAAATCATATTTTAAATTTTTTAATTTTATTTAATCTTTAACAAATTTTATAACGGTCTAATATATGTTTAAATCATATTTTAAATTCTTTTAACAATCATGACGGTCTCTGGATGACTTGTCGTTTATTGATTTTTTGTACTTAAGATTTAGAATATAAATTAAGAACACAGACACTATAAAACCATAAGTCATGAATATTGATTTGTTCTACTTGAAAACAAAATAAAGAATGGTTAAATATAAAAGAAATTAAAAAGATCATCCACATAAATATAGTAGTGAAGAACATGGTCTTGCCATATCTTTGCATAATAAAAGAAACAAATAGCCATTCCTTCTTGCATGCCACCACTTCCCTCGTCCCTACTTGAAAATGCTTGTAGGTAAGTATTAATAATGATGTCTAAGTTGAGATATTTAGTCATTTAATAAATAATAATTAAATTTGAACATTATTTTTTAAGATTCGATGAACTTGGTATGTCCCTCTAGTCTCTCTTAAGTTGCACATCAATTCTTCTATTTCAGTTACTCCGTTCTACACAAATATGTGGATGAGATTTAATGAAACATGATAGAAACATTATAACCGAAACATGAGATCTAATTTCCTTAAGTCGTAGGTTCCGAGTAAACACAAAACTGCAACTCATTCAAGACATACAAATATATCGATTGCATTGAGATTCCTTTAACTTATTTAGAATATGTAATTTATGAGCAATAATAAAAATTTGCTTTATAGTTTCTCTTTGGAAAATTTTGCATGTAAGTTTACATCATTGTCCTAAAAATGGGGTCAAAAATTAAATCAATAAATAAAAAATGTAAAGCTTAAATATTCAATTAATATTAGACCATCTTAAATTTGACGAGTAATAAATATTGAATAAAATAAAAATATTGAAACACAATTAAAAAAGAGGCTATCTTTGCCTTTTTTTGGTTTATTCTAATATACAAAACTCAATTAAATTACAAAAATTAGCTAGTTAATTAATAAATTGGTTGATTTTAATAACTAAAATTATTAAAATTAAAAAATTAACTAAATTGAAATTTTTATAATTGAACATACCAAATCATTGGTTTTCATTTTATCACTTGGTTAAATAATGTTTGAAAGAGCTCATTCTCTTGAAGTTTATAATTCAAGGAATCTCAATGATTTATATACCTTTTTATAGATCAACTACATCCCAAGATTCTAATCGAACTGATGAATCAGTAAGTCCCTAGTTGTTTAAATGGACTATCGGTTGAACTCTTAAGGACTTGAGGCGCACATACTATATCTCCAAAACTAGAATTGAAGGTAAAGTGGGCTTTTAGAGAACCAGTCACTCTTATTTCCATGAAGGCCATAAGTTGCTGTCCTTGAACTGTTGAACACGGACGCATATGCTATATTTGCATAATAATTTCCGTAAGTTATGATCTACAAACAACAGGAGCTGAGAGGAAGTGAAGTTTTGACAAATTCAGGTTCAAGCCGTTTGATAATCCATAAACCAAATTGGAAAATACAGAACTGTTTCTTCTTTACCTAGGCTGTTGTTGTGGCCAACTTTAGGACAGTTGATTGAAGGGAAGGAACATCTTTGATACATAGGAATAAGGAAAAGACAATGAAAAGGAAAAGACAATGAAAAGGTAAAACGAACAAAAAAAAACCAAGAACGAACGAAACGCATGGACCATGGATGGTTTAGCCCATGGCATATTTCTGAGTCCAGCTTCTAGCAGTTGTCTCGTACTTATTCCTGTCTGTCTTGTACATATGGGCAATCTCTGGTACCAGCGGGTCATCAGGGTTCGGATCCGTCAACAATGAACAGATTGAAAGTAACACCTGCAAAGGATCATGTACACCATTTTTTTCTCAGTTTTTTATGGCAAGGAAATGGTCCTTTTTTAGTTGATTAATTGGGCTGTTGTAGTATCTGTTAATCTCATCCCCGATGCCCCCAATTACACCACCATGGCACGAGCTTGAGCCTTGGTGGTGGTGGCAGCGGCGGCGGCTTAAACTGAACCAAAATGAACAAACAATGGCTTCCATGTTCCCAGACTAGAGCTCATAGGGTTATTGAACAAGAACCTTGGATATGGTTAAAGCCGGGCTCCATTGCTCCTTCAAGATGTCCAGGCAAATGCTCCCATTGCTGTTTATGTTAGGGTGGAACACCTTTGTTCTGAATGCTACCTGCAAAGTAAATCCCTACACCTGAATTAGGATGTAAACAAACATAACTGTGGCTTACAGCATTCCGAAACACAACCGTATGCTTTTGATCACATTCTAACAATATACATAAAGTATGCTCAGTGTATCCCTGAACTAATATTGGTCATTTGTAGAAATTCAGGAATCGTTGTGTTTATTCTCAAGCTCCACGGGAACAGCCCGAGGCTATGTCATTCAACTTGTTTTAAGTCTTCCTTTTCCTTTATAAAGAAGCTTAAACATCAGAAAAACCAAAGTATTGCACACAATTGAAAATTTTTGTTTGCTCTCCAGAAAAAGAGAAAACTCTTACTGTATAGAACTGAGATGATAAAAAGTAAAAAACATGGATATGAACATCTCAAGAGAAAAATATGAACATAATGATCTCAACCATGCTAAGAATAACAGAGACAGAAGCAACAGGATAGTCCAATCGTAGTTCTATCCGTATCATTCCCTGCTGAGTAAAGATACCGATTCATTCTTTAACTAACACGTAAAATTTCTGCAAAACTGCACCTCTCGTTGAGAAATCACAACCAAAAACAGAGTTCACAAAGCAGGTACCTTAGGAGGCTTGAAAGGATAATCTGGAGGAAAATGAATGGAAACAAGGAAAACCCCTCCGGCATATGGACTGTCCGGAGGACCCATAATTGTTGCTTGCCAATGAAACATATCCTCTGCAACAGGTCCTGAAATAATGGGCATAACCACAAAAACTCAATTTGACATGAACATACTACATTACTGCATATCTGTGAAAAACAAAAAAACCAATGACTCTCAAGAGTTTGTCCACGATCAAGTAAATAACAGAACAACAGGCCAAAATTTTCAGAAAGATGATTCCTTTGCCAGTTCATCCAATACAACCCTTAACCTACGCATAAAATAAGAGTTGCCCAGAAACAAAAGTTGGATTCTTTACCCTTTTCAAGCCACCAAAACCATCTTCACATACACAATTCACCCCAACTAATGGCAAAACCGAAACGTTAACGTGGATTAACAACAGCAATCCTACAACAAACCCAGAACGACAGAGAACCAACAGGAAAAAGTATGTATATACATATGTATACACACATACCGGCGCTGCATGAAGTAGGAGGATCCTTCTGCAAATCCTTGAGTTCTTTCAAGATCCGCTTCGAAGCCATCCCTGAAAAGAATCACACAACATTCGATCAAACCCAGAAACACAAACAAAAAAAGAGATTATAAATAACCAAAATATAATGAAATGTACCTCACAAAATCGATGAGAAGAAGAAGAAGAAGAAGCAATAGGTTCTTGGCGGGCAGACCAAATCCAAAGAAGAGAACTTCTTGACGATCAAAATCGCGAACCTATCGGTTACTTTTTATAGTAACTATAATTAATAATAATTTATTTTTCTAATCCTTTTTTTTTAATTATTTCCTTTTTCTGATTGGATGAATTGGAATTTCTGCCTGACTGGCACGGTGTCGTACAGGAGTCTGGACGGCGTCAAAAAGGGCGTACCAGCCAAAACGCGTTTTCTGGTCCCTGCTCTTTGTCGTTTCTTGGTCAACTTCATTAATTCTCCCTTATTTTTTTGGAATAACAAAAATTAATTGAAGTTTTCTAACTTTTTTTTAACATTTCTATATTATTGTTTCATTTATTATTTTGTCTTTTAACTTAATTATTTGTTTTATAATATAATTCAGTATCAAAATTAATAATTCAATTTTGATGTATGGCATGGTATGCTTTATTTTACATTGCAAATTAAATTTAATTTTCAAAGTTAATTATCATTTTCATGATTAAAAAATTTAACTGGTTGAGTCGGTTTAATAACAAAAATAAAATTTTGAACTGCCTAACTTTTCAGTTTTACTTACTTTAATAATAATAATTATTAAAAATTAATTAATTAATTAGTCAATTAGTCAATTTTTATTAATTAATATATTTTTATAAACTAAAATAAATCATTTGATTTTTATTTAAAATATTTTTCAATTAAACTTAAAAATTTTGTATGGGTAAGGGCACTATCTTTCATTCATATTTTAAATTTTATTTAATCTTTAGCTAGTTTTATTATAGTTTAATTAAATCTTTTAATCTTAAATCTCTTTATCTTACAACTTAACTTTTTTTTAAAATATTGATCATTTTAATTTAAAAATAAACAAAAAATTTAAATTAAAATGATAAATGTTTTTAAAAAAAAGTTAAGTTGTAAGATAAGAGATATAAAAATAATATCGTAAAAATTTTAAAATATTTTAAATTAAAAACAGATGAAATTATGTTATAATTAAATATCTTTCGATAAAAAGCTAATTAAATCTTAATTTAATTTATCTTTTTTATATGATACATATGATATGTATAATACAATAATATAACAGAAATAACAACTTGATCCAAACCACCAGCTTTGGTCGATCCAAGGACTAGGTGAAAATGAACAGATATAGGAGTAATCGCGGAATTCAAATCAACGAATCCGACCAGAACGGCGCCGGAGGAGAAGAAGAGGTAGTGGTGGAGAAGGGTATGAGGCTGAGAGTATCGGAGGGAAATGTGACGGAAAATCAAGAGCCGTTCATGGGCGTCAAGGTTCGGAGGAAAGCGTCGCTTCACCGTGGTGCTAAAGGAGATTATCTTGATGTGCCTTCGCATCCCTACTTGACCAAGATTCTGCAGAAGCAAGGTCTTTTTAATCAATTTGTTAATTTCCTCGCGAATCTCCATGAAAATGGTTGCTTTTTAGTAGAGTAGAAACTTCATTGTTTTCTTCACAATGACAATTAGGGTTTATGGGGATTTTGTAAATATCATTGACTTGTGGAGAAATTGTTATCATAAAGATGCTTGCTTGGGGTTATAGAATGTCAGATTGTTGTTTTATTGATTTGAGGCGCAACTGTTGGGGCTCTTTTACTCATGATTTGAAAGTATAATAGGGATACTAGAATTTGAAATCCATCGACTTGGAGTTTTAGGGAGATTTGGGTTGTTGGTAGAATCTATTCTTAAACTTTGCTTCATTTGACTTCTGCAGGCGACAACCAGGTTCTGTTTGCAGATAAAGTTCTGAAATTTACTGGTACGGGGAAGATGAAGCATCGTGTATTGCTAATAACAGACTTTGCCATCTATCTTGTGGATACGGAGTCTGATTCCCTTAAACGAAGGATAGCACTAGCTGCTGTAGAGAAGATCTGTTTAAGTGAATTGAGTGATAACTTCTTTGCTATCATTATTCCAACTGAGTATGATATACTTATGGCCAGTACTCGAAAGACAGAGATCGTCACTGTGTTGGTAGAAGCTACAAAAAGTGCTTCTAACTATGAGCTCGATGTTGTCTTCTCCAATAGGTAAGTGGATCTTCAACTTCCCTTATTCTTCTTCCTAGAACACACTTCTGCGTTTTTGGTATTTGCAATGCAAGAGTGCGGCTGATCTGTTGCGCATCCATAGATATACTATGCAAGGTCAATGGTGGATTGTTTGCTCTCTATTGGTTCACTAGGCCATACTAATTTTTGGCTGTCAACTTTCTAGTGCTACTGTATGCTTGCCCAGATGTGTGTGGATTTTTTGTGCGAGGTCTAATTGAGTTGAGTTGAAGTGCATACACTAGCAAGAAGTTGAATCAGCTTATCAAAGTGTAATGACAATATTGATTATCATACTAACAGGACCTCACAAGGCGTATTTTTATATCTAAGTGTTGATTGTGTGAACAGATGTTCCTGATCAAAGAACATAAGAAACTGAGATATCTAAGAATGATTTTACGCTGAAATATCTAAGAATGATTTTACTTCACTTTTCCGAGACTTGCGAGTAAATTGATCGTTCTTAAAAATGCAGCTTTGAGTATAACGCATCTGCTGAGTTGGTGAAGGAAATTCAATTTGAGGAAGTTAAAGGTTAGTAATTCTATTATCTTTCTGCCTGTAGTCCTCACAACATAGTAACATATTTATTGCCATTGCATGGTTAGAGCTTGATATGTTTTCACTCCTTTTGTCTATCTGGTTTCAGGTGGTGTCAAAACAAGATTTTTGAGGAAGTAAGTTTAGACTATCCGGAAACGATTCTGTGAAGAACATTTGTGAAATTCTATTGTGACTAGTTGATCGTGTGATTGAGAGGTTTTCTGTTTTATTCCTTGGTTGTAGTTTTTCTTTCCTCCTGTGCAGTCGTGAGAGTAAGAGCTTTGTAACTATCCAACACCCAAACCAAATTCTTCTGAATTACCTGAACGAAACTATTTTCTTTGATTATGCTCAGATGTTCGTGACCAGATCCGATAGCCAAACTCAAGTTTGCCCAGGTCTCAAAAATAATTGTAACATGTTTAAACAAAATTATGTCACAGCTAATATACCAAGATCAGATAGTGTGAAGTCTCACAGCAGTACAGATGAAGTTCAAACATCAGCTATCTGAACTGATGTTTGTGTTGAAACTGTATTTTCGAGATTAGTTTCAGAAAATGGTCAGTTACTGGTACTTGATTGTCGGATTGCCTCTACCATCTCCACCGCCTCAGCCATTTTTGGTCTCTTATCTGGTGTTCTTGACACACAATTCAAGCCTATTTGTAGCGTCTCAACCAGTTCCTCCTCAATGCCAGGGTACCTCAAGAGTTCTACATCAAACACTTCAGCAGTCCACTCCTCTCTTACCACAGAATGCACCCACCTCACCAAGTGGACAACTTCATCACCACCTGTGGCTTGCAATGGAGACTTCCCAGTGAGGAGCTCAAGGACTAACACCCCAAAACTGTAGACATCCGAAGCTTGAGTTGCTTTCCTAATGTCTGTTACTTCCGGGGCACGGTAACCTGCTGCCCTCATCCCCACAGGAACTGCTGGGCTCATCAAGGTCATCAAACCTGCATCTGAAATGCAGCCATAGCCCTGCGAGTTGAGGAAAATGTTACAGGCTTTTATGTTGCCAAGGACTAGTTTGCCTCCATTCTGAAAGTGGATATGAACAATGCCCCGTGCTGTGCCAATTATGATCTTCAACCTCGTTTCCCAGTCTAATGGAATCCTACCCTCCACTCTGTTTCCTGCATGATTGAAAGAATACCTCTTTTTTATCAGCATTAGAGTCAAAAAGGGATTTTCAACTTTCTGATAGATAATCTTGAACAAAGATGCAAATTTTGTCATACCATGTAGCATTGTAGAAACACTTCCTTGTTCATAGTAATCATAGACCACAAGTTTCTCATCCTTTGAATAGTAATAAGCTCTCAGTGGAGACACATTTGCATGCCTGAGATTTCCGATCACTCCGATCTGTTGCTCAAATTCCTTCTTCGCAACCGGAACATCCTTCAATCTCTTCACTGCCACAGTTGTTGCATCTTCAAGTGCAGCCTTGTAAGTGATGCCAAAACTTCCCTTCCCAAGCAACTCAGCAGATGCTCTCAACAAGTCCTCTAAGTCAAATGCAAGATCACAACCCTCAAAAAAGACAAGCTTGTTATCCTCTCCTTGAGGTTCTCCATCTTTCTTCTCCAAAGATCTTTCCTTTTTCTGCAACTTTATTGTTAATTCGGTTTTCTTTTCTTTCTTAGAGTAACAAATCATCAAAAGAGCAATGATCACAAACACCAGTGCACACCCACCTAGAGCCATTCCCAATATAGCAGACTCACTCAATTTTTTGCATCTCTTTGATGCATGGGTACTCGGTGGATGAATTGGAAGAGCTGGACGTAGAGCAGTCGTGGCATTTTCCCAGGAAAGGTTGTTACCTGAAAATGCCCATCTTGGAAAACTTTGAAGAGACCTTGGTACAATCCCGCTAAGGTCATTGTTGGCTAAATCTAGCTGCTTCAGACTAGGAACACTAATGTCAGGTATATCGCCAGAAAAAGAGTTGTTGGAAAGGTTCAAGCACGTGAGGCGAGTCAAATTTGATATAGAAGAAGGAATGCTTCCATTAAAGTGGTTATCAGAAAGATCTAAGATTGTAAGGTTTTCCCAAACCGAGAAATCCAAAAGCAGTGCACCTGAGAACTCGTTGGACTGTAGAAAAAGTGAAGTTAAGTTCTTGAGTTGCAAGAAATCAGAAGGGAAAGAACCTGATAAAGCGTTAGATCTGAGACATAGTATCTGAACTGCAGATAGGCGACTCAAAGTGTTTGGTGGGATTGAGCCTCGAAGTCCAACTCCAGGCAACCCTAGAGCTATGACCCTCGAACGGTTGCTGTCACATGTCACTCCTGTCCAGTTATCACACACAGAGGAGTTCTTGTTCCAATTTACAAGATGTGAATGATGAATATTGTCGAGGAAATCCAACAATGCTTGTTTATCCTCAACTGGGTCTGCAATGGAATGCAAGGAAAGTGATCCAAAAAAGAGAATTACAGAGAAAATGAATCTCATCTTCTCTGTGTCAAAGTGGACGACCATGAGTTGAATCAAAACTGCACTTCAAGAGCATAACCTCTATAGGAATCTCGGTCCCATCTGCACGAATTTATGTAGAACAATGTACAGAATCAGAGACGAAAAATAGTAACTTTCCAATGTCTTCTAGTGGTTTGTCGATTAAAGTCAACACATTTCTCAACTTTTCTGCCTAAAAACAATGACTAGAAAGATTGTTTAATTCAACAAGTAAACTTTTGTCAAACATTACCAGCTTTAGCATGAACAGAGAACCCAAAAGTAGTTAATTTCACCTAACTTGTTTTGTCGCCGAGAAATATGACTACCAACGTGGAAAAGCAACAGAAGTAAAATTTGAGAGTTTTACGACATCCCTTTTCAGTTTCTTAGAAACCAAACAGAGTAGAACACAAAAAGAAAACAAAAGGATACGAAAAAGAACTGTCCATAGAACAAGAACATACTGAAAGTGTGCAAATGGCATGAAAAGCTGACCGAGACCCACAAGAATACACCTTCTGGATTCACCTTTTTCAACCCATTTTCACAAACTGAGCTCTCTACAGTGAGAAGAAACTCCCTTGAATGTTTGGTGAGAAAAGATGAAGCTGACTAATATAGTTCCAAAAATGTCCGAGAAGAATCTGCAGACTAAATTAACATTCGAGTCAAAAGCAAATCAAACTTTTAAGGAGTAGTAATTGACAATGGTGTGCAATGAGGACTGATGATTAGAGATAGTAATGGATGGGATGAGCTGTTGGTTTGCTGGAGAAAGCATTTGAATCACAAGCCAAGAAAGTAGAAACAATCAGATAATCATTGGAAAGAAAGGGACTGTGATCGTTTCCTATTCTTAACTAGTTTCTTTCTACTTTTATGCTTAATTACATTTCAGTGTTGTATTAATTCACCAGAATTGCAAAAGAAAAAAGAGTTATATATGAAAATGGCCATTTATCATTTATGAGGTTGGTTGAGTTTATTTATTAGTTGAAGATGGTTGGTGACGTCCTACTGTCTTGAAATAATGAGACTCGCCAGTCCTTTTGACTCCTTTCTCTATGCATCCTAAATAAGCTTGACAGTGAAATTAATAAATTAAAATTAAAATAATTCAAATTTGAATAATATTCTTTTAATTTAATTTTAAAATAATATTGTATGGTTATATAAATTTAAAAAACTTATAATAATAATAATAATAATACCTCATTTTTCCTCTATTCTCAGTGAAAACCCGAGGTGAAAATATCAAAAAATAGATCGTCTGTTACGTTACTCTATGCTTACCTTATTTTATCAAAATCAACTATCTAATAAATAAGACTGTTAGTAAATATATAAAATCAATTAAGTTAGCTTTACAAAACAGCTTAAGCTATTGTGGTGAAATAGTCACTTAACATGGTATCAGAGACTTTGTGACCAAGTACTCATGAGTTCATATCATACCACCCACCTAATATTCAACATAAAGTAGAGTGAGCCTGTGCAAGTTTCAAGCTCAAAGAGCTTTCACTTGAGGGGGTGTGTTAGTAAATATATAAAACCAATTAAGTTAGCTTTCACACAACAACTTAAACTATTATAATGAAATGGTCACTTAACAAAGACCCACAAAAATTAGACGAATGAATGCTCTTAAAACAATATAAGCATGAAGTAATGGATCAGTTGGCATTAACCAAAATGCTCTTATTTATTACGTGAATGCTACTTGCAAAAAAAAGTTAAAACTCAGACTAAATTAAATAGGTTTAATTAAGTTATTAAATTTTAAAAATTGAAAACTTAAATTTAAAAATTCCCATATTTTTTGAATTTAATTAATAATATATTAAAATAATTTAAAATTAATTATGTTAAATCAAACTAATATTTAAATTCAAAATTGAATTAAAATTTTCTTAGATACAAGCTTTAAAAAGCTTGGTTCGATCTAATTTAATCAATCCTAAAAATGGAAAATATTTAAACTAAATTAACTTAACCTCCAAATACTTTTTTAAATGACATTTAATTTTTTCATCTTGACAAATTAAAAAAAAAATTCATCTTGACATACATATTTATAGAACAATTCCAAAAAATAAAAAGGCAAAAACGACATGTCGCTCGGTCTCAGCCAAATCAAAGAACGCGATATATCATTACACGACACATGAAAATGGGAAAAAAATAAATAAAAAGTCATGAAGAAACGATAAGATGAGACAATAGATAGGAACAAGAGGAAGAGAAGATAAGAGACTATTTCAATACAAAAACCCTAAAATCTCACGATATATGAAAATTTCGCCCCTTTCTCTCTGCAACTTACAAGCTTCCGATTATCTCTCCGTCGACAACCTCAAGATTCTGTCTTTTTGTTTTTTTTTTCCGTCTCTGTAAGTTCTCGCTATTTCTCTTCCTTTTTAATTCGATACACGATTTAATTTAGTTATCTCGTTAAAACTCCAAAAGCTGCGATCTTTTTCATCTCAGAACACTGAAGAATTTTCAAGTGTTTGGTACTTGCGATGCTTGACCCTTGTTTGGTTGCCGAGAAATTGAGGGAATTAGACTGTGCAGAGATGGGGTGTTTTTGAGAAATGTCTATTAAAACAGAGTAAAGCTAAAACCTGAAATTATCAACACCCTTTGGTGAAAAATGTTGAATTGCTCAGGTTTTGGTTTGATTCTTGATTCAAATCTTGAGGTGTTAATGATTTAGTTCGTTAAACAATGGACTGAGCTGGGTACTGATGTGCAAGTAATGTAATGTTATTAACTTGAGCCTGTGTAAGGTGATATACAAGAGGGGTTTTTAGTGATAGGATGTACTGGGTTTACTCTGCATGGTCAGCTTCAGGTGGACTGGCTGGGGAATACTGCTAAATGAAAGGATTCTGAAAGCGTTTGACTAAAATTTGTGCATCTTCTTGACATCTTTGCGTGTACAGTCAAATGCTTAAAACCGTGGACCTTCGTGTAGAAGTCTTCAAACTCAATATTGTCGTATGTTCATTAACCTTTTATTTCGTAGTTACTTTTATAGAACTCGTTATCTTTTAGATATTTATTGAATGAGTCATTGAATGTATGTAATAATCTGCAAATTATGTATTCTGAGTAAATTATTCGACGAGCCAGCAGTTCGGGTCTAAGCAACAACTTCAATCCAGCTGTTTTGCAGCTCTCAGCCTGTCTTTACTTCCGGCCAGCTACCCTGTTTCATTTTTCAGGATCCTGGAAAACTTTTGAAGTTTTAGGTAATGAATGCTCTAGACAACAGAATAAAATATACCTTTTCAACTTCTTAAGGATGTCTTCTGCTTTTGTTTCGGGTGCAAGTCAGCGTGGAGGAAGTCAAAAGATAAAAATCCTGTAACAAGTAAGTTCGGACTCTGGAAATACTGTCCAATTATATTCTTTTAGTGTGTGAAGTTTTGATTTTGTTTCTTTTATTGTTAACCACATGCTTGTAGTTTCTAAGTATTCTAATGGCTTCAATTGATTACTTTGCATCTGCAATCTGCCCATTACAGCCTTCTTATCTCCTTTTTGATGAACTCAAGCACTGATTTCCCATTAATCTTTTCAGTTAATGATAGGCTATTTCTTCATTTCTAATGTACATTTCTCAACCATATGCTATCATTTGTCTCAATCAGAGAGTATTAAGATACTAAAACATATTCTGATGGTACATTGATCTGCTACCAGTGGTTCGAGAAAAAGACGTTTGTTGGGAATATGCTGAGAAATTAGATGGAAACAAGGTGAAATGTAGATTTTGCCAAAGAATTTTGAATGGTGGCATCAGTAGATTGAAGCATCATCTATCCCGACTGCCAAGTAAAGGCGTAAATCCTTGTAGCAAAGTGAGAGATGACGTTACTGATAGGGTGAGGGCCATTATAGCATCAAAGGAGGATATTAAAGAGACTCCTGGTACCAAAAGGCAAAGGTCTGCAGAAATTAGATCTCCTGGAAGCATTCCCGCTGCAAGTAAAAGTTTTGTACCTGTGGAGGCACCGTCTTCGGTTGCAAAAGTTTACCCCACTGTGGCACCAATGGCTATTTCCTCATTAAGCAACCAAGAGAATGCTGAAAGAAGCATTGCTCTTTTCTTCTTTGAAAATAAGTTGGATTTAAGTGTTGCTCGTTCTCCATCCTACCAGTTAATGATTGATGCAATAACGAAATGCGGTGCTGGATTTACAGGCCCATCAGCAGAAATGTTGAAGACAACGTGGTTGGAGAGGATGAAGTCTGAAGTGAGCTTGCAACTGAAAGATATAGAAAAAGAGTGGGCTACTACAGGTTGCACTATCATTGCTGATACATGGACTGACAACAAATCAAGAGCTTTAATCAACTTTTTGGTTTCCTCTCCATCCAGGACATTCTTCCACAAATCTGTAGATGCATCATCGTACTTTAAGAATACCAAATGCCTTGCTGAGTTATTTGATTCCGTTATTCAAGACTTTGGGCCAGAAAATGTTGTGCAGATAATTATGGATAGTAGCTTCAACTATACTGGTATTGCTAACCATATTCTGCAAAACTATGGAACTATCTTTGTGTCTCCCTGTGCTTCTCAATGTCTGAATTTGGTTTTGGAGGAGTTCTCTAAAGTAGATTGGGTAAATAGGTGCATCTTACAGGCACAAACAATTTCGAAATTTATATACAACAGCACATCAATGCTTGATCTGATGAAGAAGTTTACAGGAGGACAGGACATAATAAGGACTGGCTTGACTAGATATGTGTCTAATTTTCTGTCACTGCAATCAATGTTGAAGCAAAGGTCAAGATTGAAACCAATGTTCAGCAGCCCTGAATTTTCTACGAACTCCTCATATGCAAATAAACCACAGAGCATAGCTTGTGTTTCCATTGTTGAAGATGGAGATTTCTGGAGGGCAATAGAAGAATGTGTGGCCATTTCTGAACCTTTTCTTAAAGTTCTGAGGGAAGTCTCTGGGGGTAAACCTGCCATGGGATCTATGTATGAATTAATGACAAGGGCCAAGGAGTCAATAAGGACTTACTATATAATGGATGAGAGCAAATGTAAGACCTTTCTGGATATTGTAGATAGAGTGTGGAGGGATCAACTGCATTCATCACTTCACTCAGCAGCTGCATTTTTGAACCCCAGTGTCCAATATAACCCAGAAATAAAGTTCCTTGTATCTATTAAAGAAGACTTTTTCAAGGTTATTGAAAAACTGCTCCCTACTCCTGATATGAGACGTGATATCACTAATCAGATTTTCATCTTCACACGAGCAAGCGGGATGTTTGGTTGCAATTTAGCAATGGAAGCCCGGGATACAGTTGCACCTGGTATGTGTCCAACTCTCCGTCTTTCTGAGCACTTGTGAGTTATCTGCAGATTTTAAACTGTATCTTGCAGCTAACATATCTCAGATACAAAATTTATCAGTACATTCACTCATTTGTATCATAGCAATCCCATACCAGCCCTTGTATTTCGGATTAGTCATCATTGTAGTTGATGCAGCCGTGATTTTAAGTATAGGATGATCATCTCTTTCTTTTTTCTGTCAGTTTTAAGCTTGAAAGGTTGGATATTTTCATCAGTGTTTCGTTACTTTACAACTTGTTAGTTGTAAAATTCTTACTTCTGGCATGTTGTAGGTCTTTGGTGGGAACAATTTGGTGATCCTGCACCGGTGTTGCAACGGGTGGCGATCCGAATACTAAGTCAGGTTTGCAGCAGTTTTACGTTCGAGAGACATTGGAACACATTCCAGCAGATTCATTCTGAAAAACGGAATAAGATTGACAAAGAAACATTAAATGACCTCATCTATGTGAACTACAATCTCAAGCTGGCAAGACAGATGAGAACAAAACCTGTAGAACTAGACCCTATTCAGTGTGAGGACATTGACATGACCTCGGAGTGGGTAGAGGAGAATGATAACCCAAGCCCCACTCAATGGCTCGACAGGTTTGGTCCGGCATTGGATGGAGGCGATTTGAACACTCGGCAGTTCAGTTCCATTTTTGGTGCAAATGATCCCTTGTTTGGCTTGTGACTGCACTGGTCTAAATCCTTGAGTTCCATTTGTATATCAATTTCAGTTCATTAGTGAAATATAGAAGCAGCTTTAAGTCCTAGGTTTCTTTTTTTTTCACAATTTAGTACTAAAACTTGTGGAGATGTTGTAATTATAGAAACAGCAACAACTTCCCAAGTTGTCTTGTTTAATATACTTTCATAATAATAAAGATTAAATTTTTATTAATTTGGCCGGCAAAACTATACTTGAGTAGTAGTTAAACATATTTTTTCACTAAATTATTTATACGTTAATAAATCAGACTTATGTATAACTTATCATAATTTGACTCTACTTAAAATAATTATACTTGGAACAAATAACATTTAAATAAGGACAATTATATTAAAATTAACAAAGGAACAGTATCTTGTGAGATTTATTATTAAATTGATAAATAGGAAAGAACACACTAATAAGTTGAAAATGTACACCAAGCTAAAGCTTTCTATTCTCATTTCTCACGAACAAAAAAGAATCATCATCATCAACATAACATCTTATGACATACAAGATGTTACGAAGCTGTATTACTATGAACCCTGTGTACAGGAGGTTAACAAGGTCCAGAGTGTCCAGGTGAGGTATCCTTTGCCTTTCAGGATCTTGGATCAGATCAAATCACACTCCTGCACAAATAGCACCTGCAGTACGAAGTCTGCAGTCAATTTACTAACAAAAAGGGTGAATTAAGTCATTTACATAGCAACTACACATCTCGAAATGGCCTCACAAAAGTGCCCTCCTATGATCTTAACAATATGGCCTTAGTTCAAGCAGTGTCTTATGTAAGTTGGTCAAAGCGAAAGAGAGAGACCTGATGACCGGGATAAGCAACAAAGCTTCCCTTCATCAACATGTTTAATGTCAAGCCCGATAAACCAAGATCCAGCGCTAACATCATCATGTGCATAGGTACGCAGAATAGATCTGCACTCTTCATAATTTTTGAGTTAAAATCTGTCTTGATAAAAGTCCTGGATTCCTAGCTTATGGAACTAGTGCAAGAAAATAGTTACCTGTTTATAGATATGTATTTAGCTAAAGCTCGGGATATGACATAAATATCACCTGAAGCATGACGGAAGTACCTGTCAAATGAAAGAGAATGGCTTCCAATTTCAAATAGCAGGATAAAGGAGTGCCAAGAGTTCTAGAGTATTTCCAATTAGTTGGGGAAATAAAGTTTGATGAGGGCTTGCTTTTAAAGACTTCTCTATTAACTTACAACTCTCAGCAACTTTGAAGTAAACTTAAAGATGAAACTGGTTTTAAGGTAACTCAAGACTTCTTATCACCGAATTTCCACCATTCTGGTTCATACCATTTATTACCCCTGCACAATCCAGTGGTTAGGTTTGCCAAAAAAGAATCTGAAGACATCAAATTCTGATCATCTCTTATTAATGCACTATCTGTTGTCAGTTAAATCATGAGGAGAAAACTCACTGTTCGGACAAAAATTCGCCTGATTTCATGCAACCGATATAAACTCGAGGCTTGTCCATATGAGTAGCCAGTGTATTTCCTAGGCCATCTATGAAGAAATGGATAAACGTCTTTACATCAACCACAATATGGGACTGACTTCTTCAAACAGAAAATGTGCACAGGGAAAAGATTTTATTTTTAGCACGATTGAACAGAAAAATTTGAAAAGGCCATGAACTTTTAGTTTATACATCTACAATAGGACTAACCAATATTCACATAAATATTGTCATTGACTTTAGCATAAAACTCTGCATCCCATTTTTCCGCAGCATAAACAAAGAATAGTTCAGCTCTTTTTGGAAGCTCCTTCGCATGATTGTCCTGGAGAAAATAAAAGTTTAAAGTGAAAAAAGAAGACACAAGGTTTATGGCAATTTCAAATTAGGAACAAGCCTGAACATACAAGAATGACGAAGTCATTAGTTTGTGTATTTTCGTTCTCAATATCCCTATCCAGAGTGTCCCATCGATTTGCACTACAAGACAACAACAAGTATTACAATCAGACAATTTCAGCATCTATCATAAGTTCCTCTTTTTGAGCAGACCTTTGGCTACCTTTGTCCAATTACAAACCGAGCAATGATGGCCCTCTCATCCTCCTTTTTTTCCAAGGTAGAACCTAAGAATGTGAAGGGTTAGTTTCAAGCTTGAAAAACAATATTCTAAAAGATAATCGAGCATTTTCTAAATCATCAAGGTTGTTTCATGCAGGAAATATATTTGGAAAAACTTAAGCAATGCAACCACAATCGTATAGTTGACAAGATGTTGACACTGAGACCAAGTATGTCAGCAGTCTCGATAAGAGAACGTCAATGTAATATGTTAGAAAAATATTTACATGTTTGTCTTAAAGAACACATCATCCATACCAACATATTTTTCCTTAAAAGAGAAATGGTCAGATGTGATGGCATATTTTATAAGTTGCTGCAAGATAGAATGGCTGTGTAAGTTCTTCCTGCAATTACCCATTTGCTTTCAGTTGTACATTGTACAAAAAAATCATCCACACTTGCCAAGATATCTTTATGTTGTTTGCATTATACTCATTCGTGATATAGTCAACCACATGTAGGATTGTGCAATAAAGAAAGTCTATGCCAGATGAATCTTAATTTCCCACAGAAACAAACAGAATCTCACCAAACTGACAAATAAATCAAGGAAAATCGACAGGAATTGCTCATTACCAGTTCCCATCCACGCCTTACGGATCGCATCCCTCTTGTTCCTGTTGCCAAACTCTGTCATTATTCCTATCACTAATAAGTGTCTCTTCTTTGATTGGACATCATCGTTCTCTGTCAAAAATTTTCAGGTAAAACCCTCCAGTTTAGCTGCAGCTAATTCCATACGAAGGGCTGTCAGCTTGTTTTCTTTTTCTCTAAGAAGAAACCATCTAAACATCAGCAGTTCGGCATGTAACAAGTAAGACTAAATTAATGATAGGCTGTCTCAGCGAAAAGATGTTAAAAGGCACGAAAATAAAGAATAAAAAAACAATTCATGTTACCTGCAAGCAATGATTTTCAGTGAATCATCCACTGATATAGCAGCTTGTCCCTAAAACCAAAAAAAACAGTAATTCACTTGAAAAACAATATTCTAAAAGATAATCGAGCATTTTCTAAATCATCAAGGTTGTTTCATGCAGGAAATATATTTG